>JBAMJV010006708.1:70000-107623 GCA_037951105.1 Echinarachnius parma
ATTTTTCTGTACTGAGATCATATTTACAGTATGTGCTGCAAAATAAGACTTGCGAAATACAATGCAAACGAATTAATTTCATATTCTACCAATCAAAAGTGTTCCGTGGCATATTGGGGAGCGAATAAAAGAAGATCATGGGCTCGGAACTGAAGGTATTACTTTCGCGAGATATGCAATCACTTGTCATGTTTGTTACTCTCTTGTTATCTGTATAGTATAACCACATTCCAATACATTCGTGAACATCATAAACTACGATAACATTAATGGGGATGACAGTTTTTGTTTATTTTTTGTTTTTTATTTAAACTAAAAACTTCAACGATCTGACTAGTACGAGAACATTTTTGTATGAATGTACAACACCACTCTGCACAAAGAATAGACTGCACGGGTTTTTTGTATGAGGGACAAAATACATTAAAAGAAAAGGAATAGAACATTAAGAAACTAATGAACGATGGATACGACATACGTCAGTGAGTGAGCAAGTCTCGAAACGGTATTTCTGCAGAATTCTTGCCATGGCCGTTTTAGCTATCATCATCGTGAACCTCGGTGCGAGGCAGATCCGAGGTCCTCCCCCCCAGGGAAGCCAGGCGAAGGGGTGTCGCTTCTCTTGTTCTTCTTTGCTGAACCTGTAGGGATTATACAACACACGTTCAGCCGCGACAACATCATTGATCGTGGCCAAGCTAGGTTTTTTTTAAGGATTTTACTGGTGGGTGTATCAGAGGGTCTTGAATTTTAATCAGAGGTCTACATGTTTTTCAGCTCACGCATACCAATAAAATGTCTTCAGCATTTAGGTGCCAGACAATTATGATTATTACCTTAGAGGAATCTAGTAACATGGCAGTTTCTCACCTTTCAGGAATAAACTTGTCTGGTTCTGGCCACAGGTCTGGGTTGTGGTGAACGGCGATGATGGGTACAATCACTTGCATTCCCTTCGGGATGGTGATGTCTTTGTAAACGAACGTCTTGTTGCATTCCCTGCTCGTCCTATCAGAGACAGACGTTAAATTACAGTTTATATACATTAAAACAAGAAGTGGAAAGAAGTAAGAGCATTCATGTAAAGTATATGAGTAGCACTGGTATTTGTCCATGCTGGTATTAGTAGTTGTTGTTGCAGTATGCTTCTACACTTCAAAAAAACAGTTGTACAATAAACAAGGAAACATAGAATGACGTGGAAAAGGCTACCTAGCTGTTGGTGGATACATCCGTAAGCTCTCACAGAAGACCTGGTCCAGGTATTGGAGCTTACTGACTGATTTATGGTCCACGGGCTGGCCTGCTGGAAGCATCTCGTCGATTTCCTGTATCAGTTTATCCTGTACCACGGGGTGACGCGCAAGGAGGTATGACGTCAGAGTGAGCAGAGTGCGCGTTGAATCGTACCCTGCTAAGAAAAGAACAGCAGTCTGCGAGAAAAAGACATAAAGTTAGTCATTGAACTCGAACGAAATATTGATTTGATTTTTATATTACAAAAAAGGGCAATTAGAATATGCTCAGATTCTGCTTATCTTGCTCACACAAATCCTATCTTTAAAAGTTTAAATGTTTTAAAAATAACAGACATTAACGTATCTCAAACAGCCATATTCATTTATAAATTGAAAATAAATCTCATTCCTATGCACCTAAAGACCCTGTTTATTCGCAATGATCAAATACATAATTATCAAACTCGTAGTTCATGTAAATATCATTTGTCTAACCCAAAGACATTGCTTGCACAGAAATCCATTAAACATAGAGGTCCTGATGTATGGAATCACCTGCCAAATAATATCACGCAATGCTCCTCATTAAATGTATTTAAATCCTCACTAAAAAAATATTTAATTATGTGTTACGATTAGAAGCATGTATATAATATCTTGTATAATTGATGAACTTATTTATTGTGTACTTTTATTTTTGTATATAGATACATGAATATATATCATTACATTCAAAATATGCCTTGTTTTCATCCACAATAATGACAGAGGGTGGGCGGGTGGGGTAAGGTGCGGGGGTGCTACGACAAAATACTAAAATCATTTGTTCGTTCAATTCTAGTTTTATAGTCATTACAGTTAACAAAGGGATCTGCCTCGACAGGATATTTATATCCTTTGCAAATCCCCCACATCCACTGTAATACTGTACACACCACATGCATAACTTATATTTGTATGTATAGTATGTTATTTGTTGAAATTTGTATATTTTGTGTTTTTAGAGATGTGAAATAAATTTGAAATTGAAATTGAAATTGATACCATGTTGGTCTTTATCAATAAAAAAAAAAAAATCACAGAAAGTAAGAAAAAACAAATTCAGCAAATGAATACATGTTTGGCCTAAGTATTTTGCTACGTCAAAATGTAGATTCAATCAAATACTTACAATACGTACAATAGTTATGGCCATCGCGTGCATACCCATATATAATTGCAATAATGTACATGTATTAAACTGTTATATTTCTGTTGAATTTTGTAACCATAATAATAATAATAATGATTTCAAGTAAACTAATACTTAATAGCCCCGAATGTAGCTATAACAATAATGCAATAATGGCTTGTGTTATCATATTGTTCGCATCGGTAACCATGACATCAGACAATTATTGATTTCGCTTACAACAAGTACAAGTAGAAGTAATACAATAAATGGTATACGATTGAGCTCTTGCCGATAGCGTTTAGGACTGTGCAAAAACATTATTGTATAACCATACAAATAATTAAAAAAAAACTTAATAGGCTTGGGGGTGTTTCAGAAATATCCTAAGTTGAACTTAACTCTAAGTTGGACTTTAATAGTATGGAAATCCGTTAGTTTCATTGATTTTTTTGGTAAAAGTCCTGTAAAAAGGCATCAAATGTTGTTGCCAATCATCAATATTTTTATATCATCAAGGAGATTTTATGTTTTTCTTGTAAAATGTATGAAAAGTCTAAAATACTTGCATGTTTGCATATGAATATATTTTATTCCAAGGCTATAAATGGCTTTCCATACTTTTTAAGTCCAACTTAGCCTTAAGTTCAACTTAGGATCTCTGTGAAACACCCCCCTGTTCTTACCTGCGCTACCAGTTCCTCATCCGTAAGATGCAGTTTTTGTTGTTTGGTTTGGGGTTCGTATTGCACGTGATGATAAGAGTTACGGTGATGACGAACATAGTCATGATGGTGGTCGTCATCTTGATCTTCGTGACGGTTACCATTGCTTTCATCTTCATTCAGGTGTTGTGTGTCCATCATCAACCCCAATACGTCTATAGACTGAACATTTTATTAGAATAATGCACATGTATTAATTCAAACCATTTAAATATCTAGAATGGATAAAGATAAGGAATTTTAATTGATTTTGTGCCTCTTTCCTTGTTAATTGGAACTGTACTAGATACATTGAACATTGTGAATGTTATTACATGCTTTAATGGTCAAATTACATGGCTAGGCTAAACGGCTGTTTTCATTTTAAAAAGCAGCCGTTAACACAGAATATCAACCTCTAGACACTTAAAGTATTAATAGATTTCTAAAAAAAAAATCAATGTGATGTTTGGTAAAATACAGATAATAAAAAAGCCACTTTGATATAATTACGAACATGGCTATGCTTTATAATTATTTTTGAATAAATGTCGGCGACATTTTAATAAGCGAAGATTGCGAAAGCAGACAATCAGCCTGCTCAATTAACCGAGTCACATGTTCATCTCATTTATCGTATAAACAGTTAAAATCCAAAACTAACAACAGTGGTTCCGTTCATTGTTAACATAACGCAAAATAAAAGAATCAATGATCACTGGACCAAACTTGACAAAATACACTCAATCTTATTTTTAATATGGTGACATACGTTAATTAATCCTACATTAGCGAGGGCAAGTATTTAAGTTTTTAAGTACTGCAGTTATGATACCTTTGTTTTGCGATCTGAATTGGGAAAAGTCAGGTTCGTCTTCCGTCTGAATTCAATCGCCTTTAGCGTGATGCGTTCGAAAAAGTGGATGGCTTCCTTAGAGAACATACTGGCGTGCAAGGCTTTCAGAATACCCGTCACTCCTGGGATCATGCCTGTTGGAATAATAGTTCGACATTATAACGACGATTACTAGAATAAGCATCTTTCTACTCTGTATTAAGTATTGAAAGGTTATAATTATGTCTTTTCAAACATGTAAGAGACATGTAACGGTTATGGCCGTCAATCAAGACATGTCATTATATAAATATTAATGGAAAGAGAAACCCTGGTCTATCTTAATTTGAGCCACTGAAACATCTCGTATTTCGGAAATTTATAATGACATCGTTGTACCATGTGTTAATGGTCGTGTGACACATAAACAGCCAATTTTCATTTTGAAGAGATACATAAATGTTATTACAGATACTTGGGCGATTATGATTGTCCCTTATATACACATCTTAGTGAGAGATTATACAAATCAATTTAAAGGCACGTCGGTATATTTTCTGAAATTTGAAGGGTGCATATTAAATTTTATACTGTTGATATGGCAATTAAGATATCCACGATTTTTATTTAAAGAAGTTTATCAAGATACGTTGGTCTATTATGTTGTGAATAACATGTACTTGTGCAACTCTTACAATCGGGTTTCCTCACCCTTGCATTGTTTATGATTACATTGTTTATCAATTACACCACCATTTGCAAAGTGTTGGGCATCTATTTGATATCACACAATGGTAAAAAAAACATATGATATGTGTAACACATATTATATGTTTTTGTACAACCGTTGTTCTTAGCCTTGTGGTCCCCTCTAACCAGCACCGCTAACTATCTAAATGTCTTAATATCTATATAAACAAAACTTTAGCTAAAGAAAAAAACATTTTTGATAAATTGCGTTAGATAATTTGTCTGCCAGGGGGCGGGGGAGGCGTTGGGGCACGCAACCAAACCAGTGATCTCATTTGAATAATCATGGCTTTAAGAGCCTGTTATACGCAGCGTTATGACTAACTTTGTGAAGAACTTACCCGAGATGAAAAGAGGGACGCTAGGTACGAAGCTGAAGTCGGGGTTTGGATCCATTTTGGCGACTGACATGGCTACCTTGGCATTCATTATGAAGGGATGCGTTGGTTTGCCCTGGGAATCGATGTCGAGGCCGAAAGCACAACTCCCGATTACATCCATTACGTAAGACCCGAATGTTCTATAAACACATGACAAACAAGATACATTAACACGTTGAATCCTCTTGAGACCGCTACAGCAAATGGCTTCACTGCTTCGTAACCTTTTGATTTCTACTTTTTGCGCATAATTGCATTATTGCACTACTTTAAGACCAAATTTGTGACAGGCCCTACCGCTATGAAGTCTGAAAATGTCCAAGGTCTTGGGTTTGAATCCCGAGGGAATTAAAATGTATTTCATTATTTGTCATTTATACGTTACATTATTTTGTGGTAAGTTGTTATATGTTTGAAGTAATTCATACAAAAATCTTCATCAATTCGGTAATCTCTCTCACTTATCCTTAAGTTGATTTCTCATTGTGCTTGTGTCAGGTTTATAAATGAAGGGCTTCGGGGCAAACAACTAACTGAGGAACACTGGTAAGACACTGGTTTAGCAATTTGGAGGTCTCGGGTTCAAATCTTGTGGAACCGTATTTGTCATTATAATATCTTTTCCATTGACCTATGTTTAAACTAGTGATATGTTGTGTAAAATTGCTGCATACAAGACCTTTGTGAAAAACAGCACCCACGCTGCACATGGTATTCCCTATATACATATTTTATTTAACACCTGAGTAAAAAGTTAACACATAAAGTAAATACATTTGACACTGAATAACAAACTAGATACATTGATATAGGCATTAATAATCAATATTTTACACACAAATTGATAGATAAATTGATGAATTCACACAGTGTGGTCACACTCCGACACAGTGTGTTGTTTACGGTTGGTTAAATAAGGAATATTATGATTCTCATTACTGTACTTACTCTTTGCAATCGATATACCCGTGATCCTTCATCTTGTGATCGATCTTGTCCATCATCACGTCTGCATTCGTATTTACGAGGAAAGACATCTGGATTACATAAAGCACAACGCGATCATTACCCCAGTATAAAGTAAAGCTTAGAGTACTTGAACATGTTTATTGTTGATTGTTACATGGACCGATGTTTTATGGAACAAATCATTTATTTGACGTTTTCATCCAGACCAAAATAAAGTTATATTTTGACATGTGTTGCACTGAGAATGTGTTTGGCACCACTGACTATTGTAGTAAAACGAATACAAACATTAATAACAAATTTAGAGTCGTGTTTTTTTAATAATTTCTGAGCGTGCAATATTATGTTGTTATACTTTATAAGCTTACTGTCTCGTGCAGAAAGATTAGTTGAAAGGGCGAATTATAGTAATTAAAGCTTGAACAACTTTACGTCGAAAGGATTAATTGGCTTTGTTTAAATTAAGACATAAGCGAAAATGAAAGTAAGAGAGATGTTCTCATAATTTGGTATAACAAAATTAAATCACGTACTTTATTCACTTTAGCTGAGCTGAAGGCTGACGACATGAGTTGGCGTATGTCATGCCAACGTTCGTCTCGAAGGTTAGCGATAGCGCTATCTAACTCCCTGTTATCCAGCAGGAATTTCTGATGAAAGAATACCAAGGAAGAAATGAATGAAGATGTGACATGTGGACGTGGTATTAATAATAATAATATAGGATATTTATATTGCGCAATATCCACCTTATATAAGGTGCTCAAAGCGCTTATTATTATTAGGAGGTAAACGCCGAATACTGATCCCTTCCGTTAATCACCTGACAAGCAAGTTTTGTGCCACTTTTATTCCCAAAATTGATATGTTCTTACATGGTCCATTCCTAAAATAACGCGATTGTGCTCAAATTTTAAACGCTTTAGCGAGAAAATTACAATACATATTAATATAATATGGTAATCTCGAATATGACTTGTTTTTGTCCGAATTAATAGGTACTTTGGTCCGAATATGACCGTATTCAAATCTTTCTAAGGGCTGCAGCGCCCCGCCCCCCCCCCCCCCCCATTTCCTTGGAAGCGGATGATTTGTCCACTCCTCTCCAAAGATCGAGCATAGAATATCGCTTTATAAATCGGACTTATAAGCATTATTGATGAATAAGTATAACATACAAAATGTTCAAACTTCAAGGCTTCATGTGATAATGATAAATATGTCAAAAGGAGACAATTCACGAACTGACCCTTCTGTTTTTGAAATGGTCGAAGTTCCTGACGAGAATGTTTTTGATCATGTCTGGATCCCCGCAAACAAGCCCTGCTGTTCGGAAGTGGTACATTCTGGCGATAAAAACACAAAAGCACAATAAGCGTTCATATGATCTGAGATATATTCCATACAATATAATGACATGACTACTATTTAACGACGTATTTGAAGTTTACAGTTCCCATTGTGCAGTAAATATGAAGATATTAGCGTTATGAACTGCAATACAACAAAATAAATTATACTGACGTTGCCAATCAATTAATGGCGTCAACGGGTTCCTACAAGTGCACACGTGTGTGTGTGTGTGTGTGTGTGTCGGGGGGGGGGGGGGGGGAGCGAAGCCACCGATGGGGAAGGTTTTCGCCCCTCCCGCGGTATGGAGCTTTGCATTTTTTTGACTTGACATTGTGCAATTATGGTAATTTGCTGCATACCTAAAAACATAAATCATACTGAAATCAATCATACATTATGTAAAAAAAGAAAAAAAAAGAAGAGAAATGGAGGGATCAATCCCCCTTCTTTCGAATGTGTGTGTGCATGGGGGAGGAGGGGGGGGGGGGATATTTGCTCACCTGTTGCCGCCTGTTGACGCTCATGTTGCCAGACACTACAACTATTTCAATTATGCACGTTATCGACTCTTACTTAAGTTTGGGAAAGTCGTCTGATTATTATTCAATAAGTTCGAAATTATGATCATGATCGTTTTATGCTAACGTTCTTACACCAACTGATTGTTTTATTAATAATAATAATAATAATAATTGCGATGTATATAGCGCCTAATATGATTGATAATCATCTCTAAGCGCTTTACAGTATTATTACCCCGGTCATCGGACACACACTCACAATCATTCCGCACAAGACGTGCACTCTCTGTTCCCTTGGGAGCAATGCATTCTGGCAGCCATATGGCGCACTTGACGGTATACAAGTACAATTGCATACACGTCCCACTCCTACCGGGTCCCCATTTATACACCTGGGTAGAGAGCAGCAATGTGGATTAATTGTCTTGCTGAAGGACAAACGGAGTGGGCAGGGTTCGAACTCGGGATCTCGAGATCAGAAAGCGCGCGCTCTATCGATCTTGCCACACCACGTCCATTATTATTGCCCCATCTAGCTCCAAGATGCCTTTTTTACGACATAGAACACGATGCACCTACAAAGTCGCAATATATAGGGATGGCTGTAAAGTGTCTAACTCCACTCTTCTACCGTGTTGTTTAGCTTATGGTAAGAGAAGAATAAAATAGGGTTAGATTTTTTTCAAATGCCCCTTTAGTATGACGATATCTATCATTCAGCTCAAAGACGTCAATGAACGGTCATAAACCTCATAAACGTCCGTTGTAAAAGCTAACGCATATTTTCGATTTTTTAACCAGGAAAGCAGTGTTCCTTTTCAATAAAAAATTCACACATCATTCGGACATATCTTACAATGATTTTGGTACAGGATTGAAGTCTCAAATGTCATTTTGGGCAATATCTGACACTTTACAGGTGCACCTTTAAACTATTTCAAGGACCGAGTTCCACACTTTTTAACATGTTCAAAATGTTGGAAACGCGTACATGACCAGTTCGCGTTTATAGTCTCAGGGGTATAACTCTCGTGATGGGAGACCGTCTCTCCTTACCGGAAAAACATAGTGTGCCAAGGTGTACTGTGAAACACACTTACTCTGTGTATCAGTCCTGATCAAAGTGACAATGTGAGGGTTTTCACAATGGGAACATCCACTCACACTGTGAAATTACATACTGTGAAAACACTGAGTAATTACTGAGATACACAGTGTGAGCGCACTATTTTACACACCATGTACGTGACCCGCGATTATGTGACCGCTACGCAAGGATATACCGCAGACATCGTACGATATCGCAACTCCCCGAAATCGTAGAAAATCCGCCGTAGGTAAAAAGATCGTGCGGCGGCCGGGGCATTTGTGACTTAGGCATAACTCTGGCAACTAAACGAAGGTAATGAATACTGTCTACTCACCCGTACGTCGTCCCATACTTCTGCTGATACTTGAGAAGGAAAGGAGCCACTCCCTGTGATTTGGAAATTCATCAGTCAAATATATAGGTCATGCAATAAATAACATGGTCATATAACAAGACTAATTGTCTTGACACTTTTTGTTTGCTTGGCTAATTTGGAACATTTATCGTTCAAACGGTTCATTCAAATTCGGAAAACAAATAACTGAAGGTTTAAAAGTGTCCTTTGAAATAGTTATTTAATTCGACCTAGATTTTCGGTCAAGCGATAAAATAGCTCTTGTAGCATTCCATTGAACTTGCACACCGTTAACATCAAAATTCGCCAACAAACACAAACAGTCATTTTAAGCATGTGGTTCAAATTGCAGACTCGCATTAATTTTTACCCAACACCAACGTTTATGTTCTTTCGTTAAGAGTTCTGCCGATTAGTGTTGAAATTACAATTCTGATAATAAGCCAAGAAAACCTACATACAGTACACATACCAGGCAACCACATTTTGAAAAAAAGTAAATATTTTGATTAACAACATCCTACACCATCAAATCAAATCTCAACGTTCATATTTAACCTTGTCATATATGTTATTATATTCATGAATAAAGTGCGAATGTTGGGAAAATGTTGCGTTATTCACAGCTTGTATGAAAGTTGTATAATATTCACGATATTTCAATATGAATTTTGAAATACATTTCCTTAAAATAGACATGTGCCTATATAATCAATTTCTGTTTAACATGGATAAGAAGTGAGAATTAATTGAAATTTTTTTTATTCAAACCGGTGTATGTGCAAATGCCATTATCTATCGTAGGCGGTGCGGTGCGGTGCTCATGAATGCATATTATATATGAAGGGATTTACCATGTTGATATATGTGTACTCTTAGTCTAAGTTACCTTATTACAATTTAGAAGTAGATCCAAGATGTTGGTCCGGATTCACAAAGCAGGTTCGTAGGAGGTTTGTACAAACCATGGTTTATCCATGGTCTACATCTATGGAGTGCTGCTCATATACAAGTAAAACAATTTATAATGTATAATGATATGACTGTTAGTTCTTGCTAACCAGCAAATTTCACCATGTGAGAAGACAAACGTTTATTTGGTGCATTGTTTAAATGTGTACCATCAACATTGTTTACAAGTGAGGAGTTTACATTCTGTCTCCATCAGTTTACAATGGCACTCCATAGATGTAGACCATGGATAAACCATGGTTTGTACAAACCTCCTACAAACCTGCTTTGCGAATCCGGGCCCATACCTTTGAGAGCTCGACGAGATTCGATAACACAGGCCATGGTGAGACGTACGGGATGCCCTGCCTCTTCCAATAGGTGTGGCACCAGTAGTCATATCTGCAGTGGCATGACGATAATAGTAGTAGAAGAAAAAGAGATGATGAAGAAGAAGAAGAAGAAGAAGAAGAAGAAGAAGAAGAAGAAGAAGAAGAAGAAGAAGAAGACTTTTGACTTTTCAAAAGAATATCTTTTTTTACAAACTATAAATCAAAGTCAGAGGTTTACAATAAAATAATAGTACATAATACAACAATAATGTTTGTTTACAATGGTTTTACAAGGATAAACATTGTTATTAAAGTAAACAATGTAAAATCAATACATCATAATAACAAATACACCTACATAAGGCAGATGCAGAATCTAAAACAACCAAATCAATGAGCAATCATCGAAAAGGAACAGAGTATTATTGTGTGACCAAGTTTTAAGAAAAGCATCAATATTGTGGCACAAATGATCATGATGATAGTAATGAAATTCCTACAAAATTATAACAGGATTCGAAAAAAAGTATTCGTACGAAACAAAGTACATGTATATATGACAAACTTGCAACTAATGATCAACAAATTGGCGAGGCGCACTGCCTCCCTGCTACGACCACCTGCGCACGGGACAAGGGATCATTATGAATCAAAAGTCAATAGTAAGGATGGGAACAGACGATTCAATAATACGGACAAAAGATTAAGGACTGGTTGTATGGCCGGGCATTAATTGTTCAATCGTACCTGTATCCTTACACCAGCCGCAGTGTCGCGAAAAAATATCCGGGTTGATGTGATGTAAAACAGTGAGTGAGGGCAGTATATTATGAAAAAGTTTAAACTGGACATCGCCTTCCTTCTTCGATGTCGGTAACTTGTAAACAAGGGCCCACTGTAGCTTAGTTGTCTCGTCGATTTACCCAATTCTGTGCCAGTGCGAAACATGGTCGGAAAGTTTTTTGGTGATCTTGTTGAAAATTCTGTAGATTTTGACGACGCTTTGCTTCCATTTCCAAGCATCGGCAAGCAGAAGTGGATCGCAACCGATGGGAAAAAGGACATTGTCTGTAGATCCACATGTCTCGATAACTTGCACCCCAGCTCGTTGAACCAGGATGGATACGCGCTAGAGATGGCAAGGCGCAGGTCCTGGAGTTCGCGGCGGAGGAGGCGAAGGGAAGGCGGGCGAAGTCCTTTAAAATATGTTTGTAAAGCGGGGGGGGGGGGGGGGGTCTATAGACCCCCCCCCCCCCCCCCCCGCTTTACAAACATATTTTAAAGGACTTCGCCCGCCTTCCAGACAGGGGGTCAAGCAAGTGGCGGACTAGTTTGGCCCCGCACGCCAAGAGTCGAGCAGGGGGGTAGCAACCAACATAATTATCATTTGATAACAAATATAAGTTAATGGCATATTGGCACACCATCCAAGCACGCAAAACCTCACCATAAAAAAACGGCAAACTAACAAGAGATTTAGGGTTAATTTCAACGTAAAAACAATTGATAATCATAACCCAACTTACAATATTGTTGAAAAAAACATTTCATAAAAAGTTAAGCCGAATGTGAAGTAAGATTAAAAAAACGTTGAAGAAAGCCAAACCCAAAAGACAAAATGCGTGCTTGAAGGCAGACTAGACCAAGTCCTCCTTTGTCAGGTTGTTCATAAAGAGTTGATTTTTCAACATATGTCGTTTCTTAGACCAAACAAAATCAACAAGTAGATTCTGGAGTTCATTTAGAATATTGTCTGGGGGAGAAAGAACCGCTAAACAATGGAACATTTTTGAGGCTGCCGGCTGATTTGCAATTAAAACTTTTCCTATAAAAGACAAAGAGTATACAAGCCGAGACCAAGAAGCAAATGTTTTGATTAATTTATCTTGACACTTACCCCAAATCTGACGCATATAATTAATTGTGTTTCCTAACTGAACTCCAAGAAACGGGAGACCTTCACTATTCCACATAAAATTCAAGGGCGAATCATTGCGCCCCATCCATCGGCCAACCCATAAGCCCTGAGACTTTTGCATGTTAAGGCATGCAGCTTAGGCGCGACTAAACAAATCATAAGCCTTCTAGACCGCAGTAAACCCTGAGTCCGAAGTAATACAAACAGTTACATCATCTGCATACGCAGATATAGCACAATTCACATTTGTTCCTGGTATACATAAACCGTGATTTAATCAATGTTGTCCTTAAAGTAACTTAAAAAAGGTTCAATTGCAATAGTATAGAGTAGTCCTGAGAGAGGGCACCCCTGACGAATTCCCTTCTCAAAGAGGAATGGGGAAGTCGGTGACCCACCTACTTTAATAATGCTCTCAGCACCCTCGTACAAAGTCTGTATATAAAAAATAAAACGATCTCCAAACCCCATTTTCTTCATTACATTAAACAAGTAAGAGTGATCCACATTATCAAATGCCTTTTTTCTGATCTAAATTAATCAAGGCCAAGGGTATATCTTCAGTATTTGCATAAAAAATAGCATCACGAATTAAATGAATATTGTCATAAATGGAGGGGCCGTGAACACAAAAGGTTTGATCCTCACCAATAACGTTGCTAATATATTGCGTTAGCCTGCCAGCAAGCACCTTGGCTAAAATTGTATAATCCGTATTTAAAAGAGAAACGGGGCGCCAATTAGATACATCGGCCAAATCTCCTTTTTAGGGAGCAAAGTTATAACTGCCCGTCTAAGAGAGGGAGGCAGAGCTCCAGACTCAAAGGATGAACAAATAACAAACAAGAAATCATTACGTAAAATTGGCCAAAAGACCTGAACAAATTCTGATGTGAGCCCATCTAAACCGGGCGACTTGTTCTTGCCTATGTGCCGTACTGCAACATCAAACTCCTCCTCCGAAAGAGGTTCAGGATCCTCTAACAGGCAAGGGTCATAGACATTGGAATCGGGTAATAAGTATTCAAGAGCGCTCTGATCGACATAAGAAGACGATTATAAAGACTCATACAAATTACGAACATGCATTCTAATTTCATTCGGATCTTCTGTTATACAACCAGAAGGGAGACGAATACGAGACATATTCTAAGAATTTGAATTCCACTTTTCAAGAAAAAAAATAAAATAGAACAAGAATCAGCCTCATTAGTGTATCTAAAGCGAGTCATTATGAGAGCACCCTGTGCCTCATTTTTCAATAATAAATTAAGTGCATCTCTTTGTTCAGCAAGTACTTTATTAATCTCAAAAGTAAAATTCTCCTATTAATATCAAACAAAGCTGACCGTTTTTCTTGTCTCATCTTAGCGCTATACATGTGAGTAATAGACTTAATATGAACTTTATCAAAGTCCCACCAAGAAGAAGAAGAAGAAGAAGAAGAAGAAGAAGAAGAAGAAGAAGAAGAAGAAGATTTGTATTATAAGCTATTTGTTCGTTTTTAGCATTTAATTCAAATTCAGTTATTACGAACATTACGAAATTTAAACGCGTGTTTTTCTCAAAAATGTCATTCAATTTAAAACGGCAAAATCCGTGATTACCCAATGCTGCTTTCCGTTCATAATTAAGTCGTATTAAACTCGTGTAAAAGTTATATAAACGTACTGAACTCGTGCTGAGATTGCACTGAGCTTGCAGTGAGCTAGTTATGACCCCGTTCGTACGTCAACAAACTGACGATCGGATGAAAGTATTGAAGCATGTTCAAAATGTTTTTTTTTTAATGCTGCGTGCATGATTATGTTTTCGATAATCCTTGTTCTTTGCCATCAAAAGTGCTTAACTATATAGCTTGTATGCCTATATCAATGATAGTAATACTACTACTACTAATAATAATAGTAATACTAATAATAATAATGATTATACAATAATAATAATAATCAAATAATGATAATAATACAAATAGTAATTTTGATTTATCTAGCGCCGTCTCTAGGCGCTTCAAAGCGCTCGTACATCGACTCACATCAATTATTCAGATGATTGTGTTGTTTGTGTATAATAGCTCAGATGATGATATACATCACGCTCTTTGGCGTGATCCTTTAATGATGAATAATTATGATAAATAATGAAAACTATTTTCAAAGATATGCACGTACGTGAAAAACAGGACGAGTGTCGTTCCGATGATCACCCATGGCAGAGCCAGATCGAAATCGAATATCGTCAGCGCCATCGTGTCCACAATGCTTGCGAAGACCTAAGTTTCTCTCCAGACTGTGGCATTTCAACTTTGTTGGAACGTTATATACCCAGTGAATGATCTAGCTCCAGAATCTGTATCAGCAGACACACATTCGCATCATGTTTCACCAGATTACGTGGGATTGTATCTTTGTTCAAACATTTAAAGTGATAATACAGTTTTAGTTGATAGGGAGGTTCAAGGGATCCCTTTTTGAACAATCGTCAGACTATACCTTCCATTTGTTTGTTCTTCTACTTTAGCATGTTTACAGATAAAGATAGTCATTTGCTGATGTAGCGAGGTAGAATTAAGGCCCTTTTGGATATAATACTAGTGGAGTTAAGTCCCTTTTAGGTGAAATATGGTAGTATCCTGTCTTGTATCTTTATTTCTTAATTTATTTGTCTCTGCCAATCTGTTATTTCTCATATCCTTTGATCTTTCTGTTCCTGACCTTCTTTTGTCTCTATCTTACTTCGATCTTTTAGATTAGGATTGTACATGAATGGGATTGTGGCTGGCACAATCGGGATTAGCGGCGTGGCCCTGGGCTGTATTCATTATGGCAGGATAGGGGTTAGTAAGCATTAGGAAACACAACATGAAACATGTTATTGAATTGGAATATCACTTGATTATGTATCGATATAAATCAATAACATAATCATTTCCCATGTTCAGGAGTATTCACGGCAAATTCATAATATTAGTCATGTGTTATTATTATCTCTTTATTTAATTAGTTTATGTATATTAACGACATTTATTTACTTTATTTTGTATTAGCTACTTGTAAATACTGCTGCATTGTATTGTACATGCCAATGCAATTCAGTTTGTAGCTGCAAATGCGACATTTCGTTTGTTGAATAAAATGCCATCATTATTATTATTATGAATAAAACAACACATTATTGATTGTGTGAATTATTGCGTGTGTGATCTATATTACCTGCTCTGTCTTAAATTCAATAATAGTCATGACGGTGCATGTACGCCCGGGGGGGGGGGGGGGGCCACTCGACTATATTACTGTACACACGCGCGACCACAGGTTTTTCAAACCCACCCTAAACAAGTTTTATCCATTGGTCAAATTTATACGCTCTTCAAGTATTTTCGCGTGCTTTTTTGACAATTTTGCCCCCTAAACAAGTATAACCCTTAAAACATACCCCTAAACAAGGTCTACGTCAATTGCTCTCAACAAGTTTGGAGAAAAAGATACCCTAAACGCGTATTTGTTTAACTCCACAAACATACCCTTTTTCTGATTTTGGCCTTTTTGACACCCTAAACGCGTCACGCGCGTGACGCGCCGTGATCGGCAAAAAGTACCCTTTTTACGCGTTTTTTTGGTCGCGCGTGTGTACTGCAATATAGTTGAGTGGCCCCCCCGGGCATGTACGCATCCATTTGATGAGTACGACACTGCGTATTCACAAATACTACACAATGGAACCCAAATTAACTTGGCATTGGACATGGGTGATTTCATGTATGGTGTTGGTGTTAGTGTTAGTGTTAATTTGCCTCTTATTTGAGCTTAACACTCTGTTGCTCGCATTCACTGGTTGCCACTCGCATCAGCTCGTATGCAATTTGACCTTGCGTTTGCTTGCGAGAGTTTAGAAAATTTTAAAACTAGCGAGCGACCAACGCAGGCCTATGCGCTCGTCTGCGTACTGAGTACGTATTGAGAACGCTTCATTGCGCTTTATTGGGTATATCTGCGTATGTCTGCGTTCGGGCAATACGCAGCAATACGCAAGCCCAATACGTAAAGGTATGACCGAGGCACACACGGACGGTGCCTGCGATGGGCTGCCATGTCCTGCGATGGGTTGAACGCGCATATGAAAGGCGGATATTGTTAAACTCTGTCCACATAATACATAACGACGTGGTACCGAATTTATTGCAAAGCTTGCATTCCGTTGCAACATTTGGTTGTTTTGAACATGAGTCTGCTCTTCATAACTTATATTCTTTATTCGCAGCTCGTGGCAGTCCATCGCAAAACACGTGTGACCGAGGCATAACCGAATTTGAGATTATCTATCAACAATACATCCTCATATACTGAAAATACGCTACTATACTGATATAATTATATTCAACATAGGAAAAAGATCCATACATTTTACTGGAGCGTTAAGTCCACTACGGTATTCATTCTTATTGTTTCGTCTGTTTCTGATAGGACAAGCAGGGAATGCAACAAGACGTTTGTTTACAAAGACATCACCATCCCGAAGGGAATGAAATTCATTTTACCCATCATCGCCGTCCACCACAACCATAGGCGCCGGAAGTGGGGGGGGGGGGGGGGGGGGCAGGTGTGCGGCCGCCCCCCCCCCCCCCCCATCCAAAAAGTGGGGGGCAAAACGCAGTTTTGCCCCCCATAAAAGTCCCCACCCCCTCCCCAAAAAATGTAAAAAACGAGTGGGAAAGACAAAATTTAATGTATGAGCTAACGTTCAAAAACTAGTTTATACATCCATTTTCAATTTTCGCTGCGCGCTTCGCGCGCGAACAGATTATCTCAGTTTTTTGTAAACATCTGATGAGACCATAGACATTTTATTCTTTTTTTGTTTAACTCGGATTCTAAATTTCCTTCACAGGTATGGCATGAAGTGCACCAAATTGCACCATTTCAAGTATATAAATGCAAAATATTCCCCGTGGGAGGGGGATACCCCCTCCCAAACCCTCCTCCTCTGGCTCTGCCCAAGCCCTCGGTCGCTTCGCTCCCTCGGGATTCATTATTGGCTGTAGGCCATGTTGTTGGATCATACATGCGACATATGGTTTATGTTTGAACTGGGTATGACACTACATACAATATTTATGTGTGAGTTTGGGTGCATATTTATTAGTGCGTCAATTATTTGTTTTCTTTGTGAAAAATATATCAAATCATAACACGCTTTCCCAGATTAATCTTAAGCCCGAATTTCCTATCTAGGTATGCACCAGATTGCACAATTTCAAGTCCATAAATGCAAAATCTTTCTTACCGTGGGAGGGGGATACCCCCTCCCCCTCCCTCCCTGCCCCAGCCCTCAGGCGCTTCGCTCCCTCGGGACTCATTATTGGCTGTGTGTTGTTGGATCATATATGTTGCATAATTATGGTTTATGTTGTTGTGTGTGTGTTTTGGGGTACATATTTATTAGAGTGTAAATTATTTGTTTTCTACGTGAAAAATATAAATAAAACTTTCTGGTTGAACAAATCATATCACGCTTTTCCAAATACAGCCGAATTTCCTTTCTAGGTATGCACCAGATTGCACAATTTCAAGTCCAAAAATGCACCCCCCTCCCACACCTTCCCCCCTCTCAGTCGCTTCCCTCCCTCGTAATGTCTCACTCTCAACGTCGGCAACCCAGAGTGTGGGTGAGCATGAGCCCCATCACACAAAAATTGTGAGCCCCCTTGGGGTTTTGCCCCCCCCCCCCCCAATCCAAAACTGCTTCCGGCGCGCCTGACCACAACCCAGACCTGTGGCCAGAACCAGACAAGTTTATTCCCGAAAGGTAAGACATTTTAGAAGTGGTAACACTAATGTTGTTTCTCAATCGTTTAAACCAATAGTTCCCCTCTTCAAGATGTATTGAAGTTCTGGTTCGCTAACAAGTTCAATATTATAATTCTCCTATTATCATTAAAGTCCACATTAATGCTTGCATGAAGATTGTTTAACGTAGCAGCAAGTAATGTTTGCAATTTGGATATCAGAGAGCTTATATCTAGTAAAAGGAGATACATTTGGGACAGGTTATTAGTGAAGTTTGTCTATAGATCATCGGACAACACAGGAAAATGACTACCGTACGTTTGAAATACTAATAAACCTCGTAATAATAGTAATGATATGATCCAAATACAGAGCGATACAAGTTTGTATACAAGCTAAATACATTCCTGCACAAGTAGTACACAAGCTTGTCCACTCCACTTTGAAGAGTTCCAGTCGGTCTCCTGTCACAATCATAATATACACACGATGCTTCGGATCAATTTTGCGATAACTATCGATAGCCATGTACACCTAGGAAGAAAGGGCAACCATGTTAATGCGTTGTCTTGCTGAAGGACAAAATACATCTGGCTAATGGCCATCAAAGTAATTTCCGACACTTCACCCCTGAATTAATGTCCAGCGCCCATTCGATCAAGTCACACCACTTCCCAGCTAGCCACCTGACGTCGGGCCGATGTTGGAAGTTGGTTGCCGGATATCGCCGTTGGCTCGAGGTTAAAATGTCCGCCAGCCCAACATCGTCACGACGTCATTTTTGTGATATATTGGCATAACGTCATTTTCCGACAATGGCCCAACATCATCTCATGACATGATGTTGGGCCATTGTCGGAAAATGACGTTATGCCAATATATCACAAAAATGACGTCGTGACGATGTTGGGCTGGCGGACATTTTAACCTCGAGCCAACGGCGATATGCCGACATCCGGCAACCAACTTCCGACATCGGCCCGACGTCAGGTGGCTAGCTGGGTTGGCACCATGCACTTCCACTGACATGACCGATCAATGCCGTCTTTTCACACCGGTTTAGTAATATTTTGGTTGATACATAATCCCCACATATTCAGCAAAGAGGAGCAAGAGAAGCGACACCCCTTCGTCTGGCTTCCATTCGGGGGAGGACCTCGCATCTGCCTCTCCCCGAGGTTCACGATGATGATAGCTGAAGGGCCGGTCATACTTGCGGTAGTGGACGTAGTTGAACGTAGTGGTGGCTAACGTTGTTGATCGTAGTTGAACGAAGTTGAAGGTAGTTGAACGTACTAGCATCCGTATCGTACCGTAGTTGTCTGTGATGCTAACTTGGTATTAACTCGGGGGAGCCGTGATCTTCGATTTAATTTTTGAACATGTTCAAAAGAGCATGTAGTGGTGGCTAACGTTGTTGATCGTAGTTGAACGAAGTTGAAGGTAGTTGAACGTACTAGCATCCATATCGTACCGTAGTTGTCTGTGATGTTAACTTGGTATTAACTCGGGGGAGCCGTGATCTTCGATTTAATTTTTGGACAAAAGAGCGGTACGTTAAAGGCATCCGTAGTAATATTTAACTAAACCGAAGTTTAACGTAGTCTAACCAGTCTAACGAAGTCTAGCGTTGTCTAACGCTGTTTCGTTACGTACTTAAATGTACTCTAGCGTACTCTAACGTACTCTACCGTGCACAACACCAGCATCGACAGTCTTGATCTAGACATGTTTAATTTAAAAAAATAAGAAACATTTCACAGACCTGCTATGTTTGAAAAACAAGCGCAATGGCCGTACCACACCGCCGGTTGGCTGTTATACTCCGTGCGGGGTTGCTATTTACCGTAGTTTGACGTTCTTTAGCGTAGTCCAGCGTAGTGGCTACCGCAGTCTCTCGAACTCAAGCGTAGTCAGACGTACCACTCCGTACCTGTCCGTGAGCAAGCTGTACCCACATTAGCGTAGTCTAGCGTAGTTGAATGTACTTTAATAAACGTACTTATCCGTACCCTTCCGTGGCCAACCACCGTACCTTAACGTAGTTCAACGTAGTTCCACGTAGTTTAACGTAGTTACACGTAGTTTAACCTAGTTTAACGTACTTACACCACGTTTGACCCACATTCAATTACCCTACGGATCACTCCGAATATCGTAATGCGTACATACCAATCATTGTGCAAAGTAAAGTTTATATCCAGTTAATAGTAATATTATCCTAAATAAATCGTTGATAATCATATAGCCTAACAATCATAATGGAAATTACAAAAATGAGGACAAGAAATAATGTACCTTGAAGGAACTACGGCGTCTAGATGGCCTACTTTTCACAATTCGGCTCTCTATATGTAATTTTTCCCGAAGAAAAAGAATTTGGCAGTCATTTCTCATGAAATCAATCAATGTTGGGGTAAGTAGTAAATATCTAATTGTCCTGGGAACGCCCCTTTTAAATCGCCAAAATGTGACGTCATCTAAAGAACGGACTAATGAACTAAATTCTGTAGATGACGCGTCATGACGTAAGCCAATGAATTGTCGATCACGCTGCCGATTCCGGACCCTAAATGTGGGTGGGGCGTAAACTGGCTGCTAGGTGAGATTTGGCATCAGAAAACTAGTCTTAAATCACTACTGTGTTTATTTTCATGGATTTTTTTTTCGGCAGACCCATGTTTCAAGTCATCAACTATGGAATAAATGTCAAAGTACGTTGTATTCTTCAGGTCCTTTAATGTGGAATTACGCCATCTGGAATTTATTCATGAAAACGACCAATTTTGTTTTGTTTTAGTGAATGGCAATTACATTCTGATGAAGATAAAATTGTTTGATAAACGGGATCACATGTAGAAGAAAATATGTTTTATTATAAAAAATAAAAAAAAACTTGTGTTCGGTAACGCATTTACACGATTATCAAACAATTGCACACGCTGATATGCTACGAGAAGACTTATATAAATTCGTCTTTTACCGTTTTTCCGAACATGAAAGATGATTTTGCTATCTTTCGTATTTTTATATCGATGGTTTTTGTACATGTAGTATATTATGTCTGCATGGGAGAAGTTACAATATAAAATCGGGTGGGCGCCGTGTACCCCGGTCCCTTCAAATAAAAAGATTGCCGACAATGATACGGCCCTGGTATACTCTCTATTCATCTATCTTAATCCGTTCAAGACGGAGCAGGCCCGGGGCGGGTCGGCTTTTCCTTCATCTTTACTCAGTTTTCCAAACACAAAAGAGGATTTTCTTGCGGAAGGCAGTCATTGTCCAAGGCTCGGCGAGTGTGCATGGCGCATGCATGGAAGGCAGTATCGTTCCGTCTTTTTATAGCGTGATCTCAAACAGGAAAGAGGAATTTGCAATCTATTCCCTGTTTGTTGTAATAATCTAGACAGGGAGGGAGAAAGTCGTTCACAAATATTAATCCGGGTTTCCCCGTCTCTTGCTACGGAAAAGAACACAATAAACCTCTCTATTCAACAATATTAATCTGTACGCATGCGGCTCGCTTGTAACTCGGCTTTCTTCGTTTTTTTTCAGATTAAAAAAAGATGATTACTATAGCATCTACATGTAGCCCCTATATGAAACAGAAAGGCTATTCATTGCTGCTCAATTAAGACGGTTTGAAAAGAAACCAAACTCATGTTCAACAGGGTATCCAGGGGAGGACAAATAACGAACGCGGCCGGAGCGGCCGGCCCGGGACAGAGCCCACCCACCCCACCCCCCCCCCCCCCCCCTCGAACATAATACTGTACATGAATGTCTACACTAATTTGGCACAGGTGGATAACTCTTTGAATTGTTCTTATAACGCTAGAAGTATGAATACTGTTATTACAAGACTATTATCAGTATAATAATGATTTTAAAGATTTAACTTTGAACAAACTTTTTCCCTCGATATTATTGATTGTTTTTATCAAATTATTGGAGACACAGCCCCTCCCCTACATCCCATTTGATGCTAAATCTAATTGGTCTGCAGATTTAATACCCGGGTGTCTTGTTTATATAATCTATTATTTACACATAATCATGCAAACATGCAAATTTAACATGCAAACACCAAATGTAACGTTATGTTTATTATTTTATAAACATAAAACGGTATATGTTCCGTTTTTATTTGCTGGTACCTTTGAATAGAAATGTGTATTGATTGTGTTTATTCTTTCTTGAATATTTGTTGGCTCTTAAAAGAGCCGTTTTGGGAAAGATAGCGAATCTCGCAATCTCAAATCCTATCACCTTTGCTCTGCAGCCGAAGTTTGTACCGCCTCCCGTAGAGCTGGCATGTTCTTCGTCGAGCTGAACCCCGGGAAGGATTTTGCCACCTGCTTCAGAATAGCAATGAACTTGCTATCATCGGCAAGGGCAGCTAATCCCTCCACGGGGTTCCCCATGTAGCTCCTCAGTCGTAGTTCCTGAACTGTGAATAATTCACCTAACAACTTCAGGACGAGCCTTCTCCCGGATGGAGACAGAGACAGGGCCCGCTCGAACCTCGCTCGCCGCAACTCAGCTGAATGCTGGCCGTCACCGATAACAATCATGTTGCCATCGCCGCCTTGTGCCCTTGAATACAGCGGCTGATGGCCGTCGTGCTGTCTTCCGACCCTTGATCTTGTCATGACAACCTCATGCAGCTCGGTATAATGCATGGACATCATCCTGTCCATCATCCCCTCCATTCTCGTCATTTTCCCTTCGAGGGTGGTCAATCTGTCGCTATCGCTGAAGTGAAGGCGCCAACTTGATCTTGAAACCTCGACCTCGTCCATCTCGCTTGAAGTGCTCGAATATGTACTGGTAGACGCCATCATGTTAGAAACTGGAAAGTATACTGACACGAAACTAAATTCGATCCTTTATTTATAGCGATATCCAGTTTTTGGTCCATATATTTTGTAATAGTGATTAGCATTTGTAATCGGATCTATTGTAATTTCAAGTGTCTGTTTGATCTATTCAAATAGCCCGCCATGTTTGGTCGCGCGTTAGCGCTAGATCAGCTATTGTCCACCTGCGTTGAAGCGGGGATGTATTCAAGTCGGCACCATATCCGGCTCTGGTTTTATCGAGAGTTATCGACACATTGCGTTTTGTCGGCTTTCTATTATGGACACTGATTTCACTTGCTTATAATACTTACCTGAGAGACTCGATCAATTCAGTGATGTTGTCATTTAATTGAGCGGACTGACTAACAGTTTGCTGGTCAGCCGTTTCATTAAAATGTACAGTATGTAATAATTTTATATACGGAGGATACCTAGTGCGTGTGTAGCTACATAAGACGTATGATATGGCCTGTGTCAATTATTAACAGAAAACAAAGCAAAAACCAAAACAATACAATTTGATCCTTTCAGATTTATCCCAACAGATATAATGTTTCGCATTTGTAGCTGTTTCTGAACCGATCATGATCAAATTAAGTTGAGCTGGTAATTAAAGGCGTATAATTATGCTCTTTCAATTGTTTAATTTAGTTTTTCATTACATCACAAACATATCATCTATAAAAGGCCCCCCCCCCCCCGCCCCCCGGCGCACCAAAAATGCCCACTCCCATTCATTTATATTACAGCGATTATAGTATGGAATGTTTTTGTTCAGCAATAATGGTGATGGGTGTTGCATTGCATCACTTCTGCATAATTATAAGAAATAATTTATACATAATGCCCCTTAAAAAAACCTTAATTTCCTGTAAAGGGATAGTTGAGTATTGGTCAATTAACTTAACTTTATGAACCAAAACGTACACCATTACGGTACAAAGTAAAAGTTATTACTTCACCATGCTCGAAAAAAAAGTAAAGTTTATATCCAGTTAATAGTAATATTATCCTAAATAAATCGTTGATAATTATATAGCCTAACAATTATAACGGAAATTACAAAAATGAGGACAAGAAATACCTTGATGTCGAATTACGCCATCTGGAATTTATTCATGAAAACGACCAATTTTGTTTTGTTTTAGTGAATGGCAATTACATTCTGATGAAGATAAAATTGTTTTATAAACGGGATCACATGTAGAAGAAAATATGTTTTATTATAAAAAAAAAGAAACTTGTGTTCGGTAACGCATTTACACGATTATCAAACAATTGCACACGCTGATATGCTACGAGAAGACTTATATAAATTCGTCTTTTACCGTTATTCCGAACATGAAAGATGATTTTGCTATCTTTCGTGTTTTTGTACATGTAGTATATTATGTCTGCATGGGAGAAGTTACAATATAAAATCGGGTGGGCGGCGTGTACCCCGGTCCCTTCAAATAAAAAGATTGACGACAATGATACGGCCCTGGTATACTCTCTATTAATCTATCTTAATCCGTTCAAGACGGAGCAGGCCCGGGGCGGGTCGGCTTTTCCTTCATCTTTACTCAGTTTTCCAAACACAAAAGAGGATTTTCTTGCGGAAGTCAGTCATTGTCCAAGGCTCGGCGATTGTGCATGGCGCATGCATGGAAGGCAGTATCGTTCCGTCTTTGTATAGCGTGGTCTCAAACAGGAAAGAGGAATTTGCTATCTATTCCCTGTTTGTTGTAATAATCTAGACAGGGAGGGAGAAAGTCGTTTACAAATATTAATCCGGGTTTCCCCGTCTCTTGCTACGGAAAAGAACACAATAAACCTCTCTATTCAACAATATTAATCTGTCGCATGCGGCTCGCTTGTAACTCGGCTTTCTTCGTTTTTTTTCGATTAAAAAAGATGATTACTAGCATCTACATGTAGCCCCTATATGAAACAGAAAGGCTATTCATTGCTGCTCAATTAAGACGGTTTGAAAAGAAAGCAAACACATGTTCAACAGGGTATCCAGGGGAGGACACATAACGAACGCGGCCGGCCCGGGACAGAGCCCACCCCCCCCCCCCCCCCCTCCAACATATTATAAGCACACAATGTACATGAATGTCTACACTAATTTGGCACAGGTGGAGAATTCTTTGAATTTTTCTTATAACACTAGAAGTATGAATACTGTTATTACAAGACTATTATCAGTATAATAATGAATTTAAAGATTTAACTTTGAACAAACTTTTCCCCTCGATATTATTTATTGTTTTTATCAAATTATTGGAGACACAGCCCCTCCCCTATATCCCATTTGATGCTAAATCTAATTGGTCTGGAGATTTAATACCCGGGTCTCTTGTTTATATAATCTATTATTTACACAAAATCATGCAAACAAGCAAATTTAACATGCAAACGTCAAATATAACGTTTCATTATATTGTATATATGTTTATTATTTTATAAACATAAAACGGTATATGTTCCGTATTTGCTGGTACCTTTGAATAGAAATGTGTATTGATGGTGTTTATTCTTTCTTGAATATTTGTTGGCTCTTAAAAGAGCCGTTTTGGGCAAGATAGCGAATCTCGCAATCTCAAATCCTATCACCTTTGCTCTGCAGCCGAAGTTTGCGGCACTTGCCGTTCACCGCCTCCCTTAGAGCTGGCATGTTCTTCGTCGAGCTGAACCCCGGGAAGGATTTTGCCACCTGCTTCAGAATAGCAATGAACTTGCTATCATCGGCAAGGGCAGCTAATCCCTCCACGGGGTTCCCCATGTAGCTCCTCAGTCGTAGTTCCTGAACTGTGAACAATTCACCTAACAACTTCAGGACGAGCCTTCTCCCGGATGGAGACAGAGACAGGGCCCGCTCGAACCTCGCTCGCCGCAACTCAGCTGAATGCTGGCCGTCACCGATAACAATCATGTTGCCATCGCCGCCTTGTGCCCTTGAATACAGCGGCTGATGGCCGTCGTGCTGTCTTCCGACCCTTGATCTTGTCATGACAACCTCATGCAGCTCGGTATAATGCATGGACATCATCCTGTCCATCATCCCCTCCATTCTCGTCATTTTCCCTTCGAGGATGGTCAATCTGTCGCTATCGCTGAAGTGACGGCGCCAACTTGATCTTGAAACCTCGACCTCGTCCATCTCGCTTGAAGTGCTCGAATATGTACTGGTAGACGCCATCATGTTAGAAACTGGAAAGTATACTGACACGAAACTAAATTCGATTCTTTATTTATAGCGATATCCAGTTTTTGGTCCATGTATTTTGTAATAGTGATTAGCATTTTTAATCGGATCTATTGTAATTTCAAGTGTCTGTTTGATCTATTCAAATAGCCCGCCATGTTTGGTCGCGCGTTAGCGCTAGATCAGCTATTGTCCACCTGCGTTGAAGCGGGGATGTATTCAAGTCGGCACCATATCCGGCTCTGGTTTTATCGAGAGTCATTGACACATTGCGTTTTGTCGGCTTTCTATTATGGACACTGATTTCACTTGCTTATAATACTTACCTGAGAGACTCGATCAATTCAGTGATGTTGTCATTTAATTGAGCGGACTGACTAACAGTTTGCTAGTCAGCCGTTTCATTAAAATGTACAGTATGTAATAATTTTATATACGGAGGATACCTAGTGCGTGTGTAGCTACATAAGACGTATGATATGGCTTGTGTCAATTATTAACAGAAAACAAAGCAAAAACCAAAACAATACAATTTGATTTTTTCAGATTTATCCCAACTGATATATTTTTTTCGCATTTGTAGCTGTTTCTGAACCGATCATGATCAAATTAAGTTGAGCTGGTAATTAAAGGCGTATAATTATGCTCTTTCAATTGTTTAATTTAGTTTTTCATTACATCAAAAACATATCATCTATAAAAGCCCCCCCCCCCCCCCCCCCCCGGCGCACCAAAAATGCCCACTCCCATTCATTTATATTACAGCGATTATAGTATGGAATGTTTTTGTTCAGCAATAATGGTGATGGGTGTTGCATTGCATCACTTCTGCATAATTATAAGAAATTATTTATACATAATGCCCCTTAAAAAAACCTTAATTTCCTGTAAAGGGATAGTTGAGTATTGGTCAATTAACTTAACTTTATGAACCAAAACGTACACCATTACGGTACAAAGTAAAAGTTATTACTTCACCATGCTCGAAAAAAAAGTAAAGTTTATATCCAGTTAATAGTAATATTATCCTAAATAAATCGGGTGGGCGGCGTGTACCCCGGTCCCTTCAAATAAAAAGATTGACGACAATGATAACTTTGAACAAACTTTTTCCCTTGATATTATTTATTGTTGTTATCAAATTATTGGAGACACAGCCCCTCCCCTATATCCCATTTGATGCTAAATCTAATTGGTCTGGAGATTTAATACCCGGGTGTCTTGTTTATATAGTCTATTATTTACACAAAATCATAACATGCAAACGCCAAATATAACGTTTCATTATATTGTACATATGTTTATTATTTTATAAAAATAAAACGGTATATGTTCCGTTTTTATTTGCTGGTACCTTAGAATAGAAATGTGTATTGATGGTGTTTATTCTTTCTTGAATATTTGTTGGCTCTTAAAAGAGCCGTTTTGGGCAAGATAGCGAATCTCGCAATCTCAAATCCTATCACCTTTGCTCTGCAGCCGAAGTTTGCGGCACTTGACGTTCACCGCCTCCCGTAGAGCTGCCATGTTCTTCGTCGAGTTGAACCCCGGGAAGGATTTTGCCACTTGCTTCAGAATAGCAATGAACTTGCTATCATCGGCAAGGGCAGCTAATCCCTCCACGGGGTTCCCTATGTAGCTCCTCAGTCGTAGTTCCTGAACTGTGAACAATTCACCTAACAACTTCAGGACGAACCTTCTCCCGGATGGAGACAGAGACAGGGCCCGCTCGAACCTCGCTCGCCGCATCTCAGCTGAATGCTGGCCGTCACCGATAACAATCATGTTACCATCGCCGCCTTGTGCCCTTGAATACAGCGGCTGATGGCCGTCGTGCTGCCTTCCGACCCTTGATCTTGTCATGACAACCTCATGAAGCTCGGTATAATGCATGGACATTATCCTGTCCATCATCCCCTCCATTCTCGTCATTTTCCCTTCGAGGGTGGTCAATCTGTCGCTATCGCTGAAGTGAAGGCGCCAACTTGATCTTGAAACCTCGACCTCGTCCATCTCGCTTGAAGTGCTCGAATATGTACTGGTAGACGCCATCATGTTAGAAACTGGAAAGTATACTGACACGAAACTAAATTCGATCCTTTATTTATAGCGATATCGAGTTTTTGGTCCATATATTTTGTAATAGTCATGATAGTGATTAGCATTTTTAATCGGATCTATTGTAATTTCAAGTGTCTGTTTGATCTATTCAAATAGCCCGCCATGTTTGGTCGCGCGTTAGCGCTAGATCAGCTATTGTCCACCTGCGTTGAAGCGGGGATGTATTCAAGTCGGCACCATATCCGGCTCTGGTTTTATTGAGAGTCATCGACACATTGCGTTTTGTCGGCTTTCTATTATGGACACTGATTTCACTTGCTTATAATACTTACCTGAGAAACTCGATCAATTCAGTGATGTTGTCATTTAATTGAGCGGACTGACTAACAGTTTGCTGGTCAGCGCCGTTTCATTAAAATGTACAGTATGTAATAATTGTATATACGGAGGTTACCTAGTGCGTGTGTAGCTACATAAGACGTATGATATGGCCTGTGTCAATTATTAACAGAAAACAAAGCAAAAACCAAAACAATTTGATTTTTTCAGATTTATCCCAACAGATATATTTTGTCGCATTTGTAGCTGTTTCTGAACCGATCATGATCAAATTAAGTTGAGCTGGTAATTAAAGGCGTATAATTATGCTCTTTCAATTGTTTAATTTAGTTTTGCATTACATCACAAACATATCATCTATAAAAGCCCCCCCCCCCCCCCCCCGGCGCACCAAAAATGCCCACTCCCATTCATTGATATTACAGCGATTATAGTATGGAATGTTTTTGTTCAGCAATAATGGTGATGGGTGTTGCATTGCATCACTTCTGCATAATTATAAGAAATAATTTATACATAATGCCCCTTAAAAAACCCCTTAATTTCCTGTAAAGGGATAGTTGAGTATTAGTCAAACTTAACTTTATGAACCAAAACATGCACCATTACGGTACAAAGTAAAAGTTATTACTTCACCATGCTCGAAAAGTATACAAAATTACAAACGACTAAGTAAAACCCCTGTTATCATTTAAAAAGAGCCGTTACAACTCAAGAGGGCGCTATTTAAAACAAAATGGTTTTAGCCTTTTTTTCATAAAAAAATGTGCATTTAATGTTTGTTAAAATAATGATTCAATAGAGATATCATCAATGACTTTTTAAAAACCTGTTCCGATTTTTTTCAAAGTAGTCTTCGAGCATTTTTTGAAATATTTCTAAAGCGTCTAAATATCGCCCGGTGATTGCCGGTGAAGAAAATTTTGAATACAAATATATGTATGGATATTTCAGCCGTTTCTGAACCGATTTCGATCAAATAAAGTTTATTCTGTCATTAGAATTGTATGTTCTTTCGAATTTGACAGTCAGTTTTTCATTATCTCACACAAAAAAAAAGGTGTGGTATTGCGTACTCCGTCGTCAAACAGTATTGTAATCTCGTGTATGCAAATCCAATAGTCCGTGGACAAATCGTCTTTTACTACAATTGCGCATGCAGTGGCTGCCTCCCCCCCCCCCCCCCCCCCCCCCCAGCATTCAGCTGAGTTGCGGCGAGCGAAGTTCGAGCGGGACCTGTCTCTGTCTCCATCCGGGAGAAGGCTCGTCCTGAAGTTGTTAGGTGAATTGTTCACAGTTCAGGAACTACGACGGAGGAGCTACATAGGGAACCCCGTGGAGGGATTAGCTGCCCTTGCCGATGATAGCAAGTTCATTGCTATTCTGAACCAGCAGCTGGTGGAAAAATCCTTCCCGGTGTTCAACTCGACGAAGAACATGCCAGCTCTACGGGAGGCGGTGAACGGCAAGTGCTGCAAACTTCAGCAGCAGAGCAAATGTGATAGGATTTCAGATTGCGAGATTCGCTATCTTGCCAAAAACTGCTCTTTTATGAGCCAACAAATAGTCAAGAAAGAATAAACACCATCAATACACATTTCTATTCTAAGGTACCAGCAAATAAAAACGGAACATAGGATATACCGTTTTAAGATTATAAAAAAATAAACATATGTACAATATAATGGAACGTACTTATTTGGCGTTTGCATGTTATGATTTTGTGTAAATAATAGATTATATAAACAAGACACCCAGGTATTAAATCTCCAGACCAATTAGATTTTGCATCAAATGGGATATAGGGGAAGGGCTGTGTCTCCAATAATTTGATAAAAACAACAAATAGTATAGAGGGAAAGGGTTTGTTCAAAGTTAAATCTTGAAAATTATTATACTGATAATAGTCTTGTAATAACAGTATTCATACTTGTGCCAAATTAGTGTAGACATTCATGTACATTGTGTGCTTATTATGTTGGAGGGGGGGGGGGGGGGGGGGGTGGGCTCTGTCCCAGGCCGGCCGCTCCCGCCGCGTTCGTTATTTGTCCTCCCCTGGATACCCTGTTGAACATGTGTTTGCTTTCTTTCCAAACCGTACTAATTGAGCAGCAATGAATAGCCTTTCTGTTTCATATAGGGGCTATATGTAGATGCTATAGTAATCATCTTTTTAAATCGGAAAACGAAGAAAGCCGAGTTACAAGCGAGCCGCATGCCTACAGATTAATATTGTTGAATAGAGGGGTTTATTGTGTTCTTTCCGTAGCAAGAGACGGGGGAAACCCGGATTAATATTTGTGAACGACTTTCTCTCTCCCTGTCTAGATTATTACAACAAACAGGGAATAGATAGCAACTTCCTATTTCCTGTTTGAGATCACGCTATAAAAAGACGGAACGATACTGTCTTCCATGCATGCGCCATGCACACTCGCCGAGCCTTGGACAATGACTGCCTTCCGCAAGAAAATCCTCTTTTGTGTTTGGAAAACTGAGTAAAGATGAAGGAAAAGCCGACCCGCCCCGGGCCCGCTCCGTCTTTAACGGATTAAGATAGATGAATAGAGAGTATACCAGGGCCGTATCATTGTCGTCACATCTTTTTATTTGAAGGGACCGGGGTACACGCCGCCCACCAGATTTTATATTTTACCTTCTCCCATGCAGACATAATATACTACAAAAACACGAAAGATAGCAAAATCATCTTTCATGTTCGGGAAAACGGTAAAAGAAGAATTTATATAAGTCTTCTCGTAGCATACCAGCGTGTACAATTGTTTCTGTTGATAATCGTGTAAATGCGTTATATACCGAACAAAAGTTTTATAATAAAACATATTTTCTTCTACATGTGATCCCGTTTGTCAAACAATTTTATCTTCATCAGAATGTAATTGCCATTCACTAAAAAAAAATGAATAAATTGGTTGTTTTCATGAATAAATTCCAGATGGCGTAATTCGACATTAATATTCCTTAGTGTCCTCATTTTTGTAATTTCCATTATGATTGTTAACAACGATTTATTTAGGATAATATTACTATAAACTTTATTTTGCACAATGATTGGTCTGTACGCATTATGATATTCGGACATGATGCTATTATTTAATTTCCAAATTTGTTGGTGACAGGTAATACAACAAATAATTTCCGTGTATACTTCATAAACCTACATGATGTACGTTTTAATATTTTGCAGCGTATATTTACACATGCGCACTAAAACGATTCGGACGCAAGATGGCGCTACTCAGTTACATCGGTTTCGTACACTGACCTCGAGGGACGAAGTGATAACAATAAACCCAGATTTCGTGCCCTTTTCAGAAAAACCGCACCATTCATGCCTTTCGTTTTCTGGCCCCCGTAATTCGTGCTTTTACCAGCAGTTGGCAGTAGCTTGTTTATTCGAATATTTATTCCGTATTTTCATGTATAATAATTTGTTTTCTTGTTCATATCTTTTATAAATCTAGGAAGTCCCTCAGCTGGGTCTGACTTCGTTCATTGTTTTTCGAAAAGAGATCCTCCTTCGAGCTGTCCCCAGAAACCACGTCACTCCATAGATCCCCTCCTTCCAGCTGTCCCCAGACATCACGTCACTCCATAAGTCCTCCGTCGAACTGTCCCCTGACATCACTTGACACCATTATCCTGCTACGAGCTTCCTCATACATCACATTACCCCATACATCCTTTGTCCAGCTGTCTCCAGATATGACGGGAGTCCATCATTCGAGCTGTCCCCAGACATCACGTGAGACCATACATCCTCCTACGCGCTGTCCCAGACATCACATCACTACATACATCCTCCTTCCACATCAGCTGTCTCCAGACATCACGTGACACCATACATCCTCACTCGATCTGATCCCAGACAAAAGATGCTTCCATAGATCCTCCTTCGCACGATTGAAATGAAGAAAAGTTGTAAAGAACCATAACCATGATCTAACAAAAGAATGTCACACGACTTCTTCTTTTTTTTTTTTATATCGATGGGGCTGACCAGATGATACATAGTTTGGACTTACCTCGTAGATGGCGTTCCACAAACACTGAAACACCGTACTGGAATATCTGTACTGAAATATCGTGGTTCCGGTGTCAGCGTATAATCTGTCTGGGCGGATAAACTGTCTAACCCTAACCCTAAACCTTAACCCTAACCCTAATTTGGTGGCTATAGGTCAGATTAGTGGCTATAGGTCAGATTTAGTGGCTATAGGTCAGATTTAGTGGCTATAAGTTAGATTTATTGGCTACATAAGTGTATACAGAATAGCAGTGGTGGGGCCTAATACACGATATTGCCATTACTATAATACTGCGGCCCAGACAGGCTATCCACCCAGACAGATTATGCGCTCACGCTGGCTGCAAAAATACTACGTATAAAGAAAATGTTGAATTAACACGTGCTATATTCATGATATTAGATATAGCCAATTGACAGCATACACATTAAGAGTTTGCTAAATCTTTTAACCACCAAAGGTTGGGTAGGTAGGGTCAATATTACACGGGAGAATACGATTCACGTTGAAGAGGTCTATGGATCTAATTGGCTTACAGTAACAGAATCTTGACGATTATTGATCTATTGAAGTTTGAATAACCATGCGTAATTCTGGGATCAAACCTGAATCGGGGATATGGACAATTAGTTTAAAGGGATAGTTCAGTTTTGGTATAGAGGGCGCTGCAGTTTATTTTGTCATTAAAATGGTATGCTCTTTCAAATTTGACACTCAGTTTTTCATTATCTCACACAAAATATTTTGTGTAGCGCCCTCTATACCAAAACTCAACAATTTTTGTAATGAGCGGGCGGACCATAAAGACAGGTCAAGTCACAAAATTAAAAGGAGTCAATATTCATAGACTTTTGTATTATCAAGTGGTCCTTACAGACATGTGGTCTTTTCAATTCATTTTATTCATTTCCATTTTCAATAAAAACAATACAAAATTATATACAATAATAAGTATGAGTTGCAATATACAAGTAAATGAAAATAGGGAACCAAAGAAAAAAGGCCAAAAGGCCTTGTTGAGGCATAGTTCCACGAACAGTAGTTAAGAGGCATGGTTCCCTGAAAAGTAGTTACGAGTTACTTATATTGTGTATTATAAAGAATTAATTATGATATTTGGTCAGTTTAAATGTACTTGAATCTAGCTAGTCCTAATCTACATATCTTCAGTGGTTTTCTCACAGCTTGTTGTATCTGTTTGTATTACCAACAGAAACATGGCATTTCTAATTTCCCTTTCGTTAATTAAAAAATAACGATTGAAGTGTTCGGGTTTGCATAAATCCACTGGAAAGTTATTAAATGTGTTCCAATGTCAGTGCAATGAGTTAGGGAATATCTTTTTAGAGCATAAAAGCCGAGTGTCTACATTCGATATTATCATTTGACAAAGTATTGCAGTAGCATACGAAACGTCGTGATCGTTTAGATTCCTAGTTTGACATTGCGAGACAAACGAATATCATTAGCGATATTATTTCCGATACTATATCCGCAATGGATTATATATTTACTATTAATATCTTTTTTGTTTAGTATTACTTGACCGTAACTTTTTGTATTATATACTTAAACGTGATATTTTCACACATTACTTATTGGACATTATAATGATATCAGATCAGAAAAATACACATGTTATCAACCATTCATCACTCTCTGCATAATATGTATTGTATATATACACAAATACCAGTTAAAATAATAGTCGGGGGGCTGGGGGCTGCATCCCCCTGGTTTATTCGGACAAAATTACCTGGCATTCGGGAAAAACCATGCCATATATTCGGGCGAAACAAAATCATTCTGGCAAATTCATCTTATTTTCTTGCAAACCCGTCTCATAATTGGGCAAAATCATGTTTTTCGGACTAAGCCAGGAAAAACATCACGTTCGGGCATCAAAAAGGCGAAGACTATTTTGTTCTCTTATTTTTCTTTTGCTTGTCAGGTGAATAGTTGGAAAGGAAAATTATTCGGGCAAAATACGTCAGCACCCGTGAGGAAAAATGTTCCCCCACGCCCATGCCAGTTCCCTTAAAATGTGATATTGTTCTCTTATTGTATTATAGCTACATGTATAGGTTTTCCCGCTCAATTTCGCGATTGTGTCAATCCAATTGAGGAGCAAACGAATTCGCGCATTTGTGATCGCCGTAATAAAGAATCTTTCGAATTCGTAAATAGTCGTTCAAAATCACGTAGGAGCAAGTGAATTTGCACAAAGAGCATACCTTTTTCATCAATGGTCATTCGAATTCGCGAAAGGGCAGTTGACAGTTGGCTGCACATTCACGAATTCGAGTGCCCATAAATGAACTTCTGTGTCTATTCACGAAAGCTGTATGCGTATGCATGAATTCGCTTGCACTTATTCGGAATTTGGAAGACCGATACCAACGATTACGCGGTAATGCGTGAATTTGAATGACCCTTAATGAATTCGATTGAAAAAAGTGTAAAACTGAGCGGGAAAACCTATATTATGATTGTGCATTGAATAAGCATCCATGATACTGAATAAGTCTAAGGCTGTCCATATCCATTGTATCTTGTTATACCTCGTGTTTATACTTGATACTCACATAATTATCAAAATAATATTGGTTATGCACAATCAAAGTAACTCAATTATACGTTAAATAAACCTCGTGACAGTTTTGATTACAAGTTTGTTTTCCTCGCTGTTTTTTGAAATTTCCTTTTCGTTATATTACAGGGTATACTAATGAAACAATATGTCCTCTTGTTGTTGTCTTGTTAAAAACAGCAAGGGGGCTCGAGTCATCTTCTGAAACTCGTGTTTTTGCAGAACTTGGCTATTTAGTGAAAATGCGTATTATTTTATTTGCAATACCTCAACAATGCCTTGATGTTCAGATCATAGCTGCAATCGAATTGTCCAAAATAGTCGGTACGGACGACATGACAATGTGCTTCCTTGGTTTATCATGTAATATATACTACTCTTTCTGTTTGTGTTGTTATTATTTCAATAATGTTTGTTATATTAATAAAATTACCAATGGCATGAACTATAGCGTACTTAGGTGTGTGCCAGCATAATTATATTTTGTCTTATCACGCACAATTATCGCTGTTTCTCTCTATGTCTGCACTTTGAGTATACATTCTAAAATTTACTGCGAACACATGACACAGACATCCGGTCTAACATAATATATTTAAAATACTTAATACAATGAAACAAGCACGAGGACACACAGACTGTATTTTCATGTCAAAGTCATGTGAATGTTATATTATTTATACAGGTATTTCGCTATGCCTTCAAATGTATAACAATTTATACAAAGTACACGTTTATTATATTGCTTTGATGTACCTCAAATGTTAATGGGCTATGTTTTGTAAATGTGTTATTCCTTCATGTATGTATGAAATGTATTCCCCGGTTGTACGGCAGGGAGGGAATTATCAAATGTTACCACTAACGGTATGTTTTGTTTTTGTTTTTGTAAGTATGGTTTGATACAATTATATTAGTATGTATTTAAACACTACAATATGTATACAAACAATTGTATATCGAAATATAGATATATTATATGTACATGTATTAACTTTATTAATGTAGTTAATTTCTTTCATTCATACAAATTAATTGATGCAAATACCATTGAAATACTGTTTGGCGTGTCACACATCTTGTTATAAGTTCGAGGGGTCTCGGAATGCAAGTCCAGAACTTTGTCCACGACGTGACGACGCGATTTGACCCCGCTTATACGTTCATTCATTGTTCAGTGGCCTCGTCTTCTATAGCTGAGGGCGAAGACGTTCAGAACCTTATACCTCCTTGTTCAGACTGTGAACGTTTTATACTGTATACACGCGTGCTAGCTGCATCAACTCCGATATCGCCCCATGCCCACTAACAGCCCACTGATCGCCGCGCGACCCGAATAACAAGGATTACGTGCGTGCGTCGTGCAAGGTACATGGTGTTTGTAACAAATGCGCGTGGGGAGGGAAGGGACGCGCGGGCCGCGCGTTTCCGTTTTACACCCTGGCCTAGGCAATTTCACCAAAGCGTGCCTAAAACGCGCTGGTAAGCCAAGACTACGCGCCTGCTGTATGCCATACAATTTCTATGCATCAACTCTGCGACTCTGTGATATCGATCTACAAGTCCAAGGGCGAGGGTGACCATTAATTAGTGGCCGATCTCGATGTGGATAGCGGACTACGACCACGACGATGAGACTAGGAATATTCATCTAGGCGTAGATGAGTAGATCAATACACTCACAGTCATGGTGTGTGAAACTACGATTTTATTGAGAAAATGGCTAGGCTTTTGTTGATGCATAGCTATAAATTGTATCGCACACAGCAGGCGCTAGTCGCATACATGTATAGCAGGCTCTAGTCTTGGCTTACCAGCGCGTTTAATGCACGCTTTGGTGAAATTGCCTAGGCCAGGGTGTAAAACGGAAACGCGCGCGCGGGACGGGAGAGCACAGCATTACGAACATAGCTTTTTAAGAACGAAGCCGCATTGGTCAAATCATAGACCTATGGTCCATTCCACGCCGTCCTCATCCAGACATCAAGGAGTGAACAATCATGGTCGAACATGTAATGGGACAAGGTCTAACGCGATGTCATTATCCGACATCCACTTTCTATTATTGTGTAACCCAAAACTCCATCGGAAACGCATGACACCCTTCTTAATATGATTAAAAGAACGTAATGACTTTGATTGTATTTGCAAGGGGACTTTAACGATGTATAAT
>JBAMJV010006709.1:0-71764 GCA_037951105.1 Echinarachnius parma
CCTATATATAACCACTATTTGAACGTTGCAAAACATGAGTTATCAATGTATCAATATTCAATCATAAGAACAAATAATTAGCATCAATCATTAGAAAGAAAAAAAATTAGCAGGACGAAATAATACGAATACAAATTCAAACAACATTAATTTTTTCATTAGTTACTTACTAATTTGCAGAAATGTAAAGAACTTATAATGTTTAAGGTTTAATTAATTATTGATTATTGAGGGAAGTCCTACATATACAAATTATTATTGGTTTTCATTTTATGAAATGAAATCATACAATTTATTTTGATTAACATACATGGAGTGAACACAATTATTTAAACAGTACTAGCAAACATCAGATCGTCATGATGTTTATAAATCAAGCATTCAGTAATTTCCATCGACATGATCGATGGTCATAATTACCTTCTTACCAAACGTAGATGGCGACATCACCACAAAGGCAACAAGTTTCATTCATCATTCTGTTTTCTACTAAGTTTACGACCAAAATGCTTTTCCTGCGAGCGTGTTTATTTTCTGATTGAACATGTTTTTATCTTGGTTTGGACCCCTTTTATAAACTGCCCTTAGCTGACTATGGCAATCCTTTAGATGAGTGGAGAATAAATGAATAAATGAATAAATGTAATCAATAAATAAATGTTTATTTTGATTTTTTATTGATGATAGAAAATGGGCCATACGTTAAAGGTGCACCTGTAAAGTGTCATATATTGCCCAAAATGACATTATTTTGAGACTTCAATCCTGTACCAAAATCATTGTAAGATATGTCCGAATGATGTGTGAAAGTTTCATTGAAAAAGAACACTGTTTTCCTGGTTAAAAAAGCGAAAATATGCGTCAGCTTTTACAACGGACGTTTATGAGGTTTATGACTGTTCATTAACGCTTTTGAGCTGAATGATAGATATCGTCATACTAAAGGGGCATTTGAAAAAATCTAACCCTATTTTATTATTCGTTTACCATAAGCTAAACAACACGGTAGAAGAGAAACGAGGAAGCTCCAAGTAATTTTCGTGGAGTTAGACACTTTACAGGCATCCCTTTAATCGATCAAATAAGACAGACAGTAATGTTTATGATACTAGTTCTGTATGTGATACGCATGTGGCAAAGGGCTAAATGATAGGTCAAAACACACACATATATACATACACATTTCTTCATAAATTGCACCTGATTTCCACTAGCCTTATGAAACTACGGATTTTGTCTTGATGAATTTGTTGGTTTTATAGGTAATTCATTTCATATGCATTGAAATCTCGTGTTAGAGTCAATGACAGGGACCCCATTTTCGAACTTATTCATTTCAGGATATTATCATACAGCCGTTTCTGAACTTACAGATTTCGATGAATCAAACGTTGTATTCTTTGAAAATAATATGTATAATTAATAATTTTGCAATTTGTGCAATGTAGTAGACGAAATCGGAGTAGAAACGTGAACCAAATAATGGCAAATGGATACTAACTTTATCACCAATAACCATGATAACGCAGATACGGGAGAGCACGGGGGCAAATGCCCCCCTTATTCTTGCCAGAACAATACAAAAAGAACATAAGCATGATAAGGGGAACACTGTTTCTTGTCCAATTTGTTGCATGGGTATCAGTGTACATGGTAAAATGACATATTCAAGATGTCGAGAACATAGAGAATAGCCTAATATATACATGTAATAGCAAATAGCAGCGATTGGAACTTTGCCATCATGTTCAACTTCATAGTGAGAATTGTCCTTTCGATTACCCACACCTGCCTAGTGGTAGTTTGATCTGATTATATCCCTAACTCCCTGGTGTCTCCCTCCTCCCAGTCCACCCCCCCCCCCCCCCCATCATCTTCAACTTCATAGTGAGAATTGTCCTTTTGATTACCCACACCTGCCTAGTGGTAGTTTGATCTGATTATATCCCTAACTCCCTGGTGTCTCCCTCCTCCCAGTCCACCCCCCCCCCCCCATCATCTTCAACTTCATAGTGAGAATTGTCCTTTCGATTACCCACACCTGCCTAGTGGTGGGTTGATCTGATTATATCCCTAACTCCCTGGTGTCTCCCTCCTCCCAGTCCACCCCCCCCCCCCCCCATCATCTTCAACTTCATAGTGAGAATTGTCCTTTCGATTACCGACACCTGCCTAGTGGTGGGTTGATCTGATTATATCCCTAACTCCCTGGTGTCTCCCTCCTCCCAGTCCACCCCCCCCCCCCCCCCCATCATCTTCAACTTCATAGTGAGAATTGTCCTTTCGATTACCCACACCTGCCTAGTGGTAGTTTGATCTGATTATATCCCTAACTCCCTGGTGTCTCCCTCCTCCCAGTCCACCCCCCCCCCCCATCATCTTCAACTTCATAGTGAGAATTGTCCTTTCGATTACCGACACCTGCCTAATGGTAGTTTGATCTGATTATAATATAACCCTAGCTCCCTGGTGTCTCACTCCTACCAGTCCATACCCCCCCCCCCCCCCCCCCCCCCATCATGTTCAACTTCATAGTGAGAATTGTCCTTTCGATTACCGACACCTGCCTAATGGTAGTTTGATCTGATTATAATATAACCCTAGCTCCCTGGTGTCTCACTCCTACCAGTCCATACCCCCCCCCCCCCCCCCCCCCCCCCATCATGTTCAACTTCATAGTGAGAATTGTCCTTTCGATTACCGACACCTGCCTAATGGTAGTTTAAACTAATTATTATATCTTTATGTGTCAAAATGTGTCAGGATGGATTGGAAATTGTGGGCATGGTTAGTTTGGTCAAGGATGTCTTTTCATTGTTTCGTGTGTGTGTGTTTACATGCTTAGTTGTTTGTTAGTTTGTTGGTTTGTCTCTGTTGCTTAAATGACTTGTGATTTCTATTGATGTAGAAACAATTTTGTTATTAATGCAATCGTCTCTTGAATGTCGATGTTCATTTCAAGTATTTGCTTTTTTGAATAAGACAAAAATATATTCAATCATGTGCATAGATTTATCATCACAGCTGACACCAAATGAACTATGACACTTTTCAACTCGACTGTACATTTGATCAGTGCAGGTATCGCCCCATTGGTTTGATATAATTCGATAAACTTTCATCTTCTCTGTATCTATTTGTGTCTTTTTTTATAATCCCCAGAAAATTATAAATCATTGACAGTGGTTAAATCGCACCGTGCACGCTGCGATGTGACATTCATAAACTAAACAGCTGTCGATCTGTTGATGTTTGGTCCATGCCAAGGGCGAATACACACAAATCTTCTCATGATTTACACAACAAACAAAAATGATATATTACATATTGGTTTTGTACAATGTGTGCTTGCGTAAATAAGATGGTTGCGCACTAGTGGTAACTCCTAGTTTATGTCTCTCTACTCCCTTCTATGATGATGCCATGTGGGTAGTGGCGTAGCGAGGCGGAGAGGGGGCTCCTGGCCCCGATACCCCCATCCCCTCCCCCACCCCAGGGCTGTTTTTGTTTTGCTTGTTACAAGTTTGTTAGCCATTTTGATTTTTGAGCTTTGCATAGCTAAACTTCTCAAGCTTCCGGGGGCTCCGCCACTTATACCAATGCACGCTCTCGCAGATTAATTGGAGAATAGTATTCCTGGCTAAGCCACTGCACGTGGGTACCTCAACGATATTGAGGCTGAGCATCATGTTGTCGAAGGGGGGGGGGGGGGGATGTCGAGAGAAGATTGGCCTATAAATCTGCGGGAAAAAAACAATATTTGGAAAAGTGACTGGCGGAAAGGATAAACACCTAAATCAAATCCGGAAAGCAGTTGTGAAATCGTATTTATGCCACGGTCACGACATTGGCACAGTCTCTTAGCATTAACTCGCATGAGCACATTTTAATGTGGGAAGGTCACTTTTGCCAGGTGCTGACACATAACATCGGATATCGTAAACGGATGCCCCAGCCCTCATGGATAGATAGACCATTTGCGAAATCAAATTATCCGGTGGTGAAAGTCGTCTCATATTGCTTCATGCATAAAACATCCCACCGGACATCCGGCTAGAACAGCGTTCATCGCAGAACAAGAAACGGACAAGAAACACATACGAACGGATTGAAAAAGTACGTTGTTCTCCGTCGGGCGTCTGTTATCCGCTATCCGGTGATATGTGACACGGGCTTTAAACACATTCCAGCGCGAACGAGGAAAAGAATATCCCCAACTTTGAAGTGCAACATAATTATCTGGAAACGAAAAACCTCGGACTAAAGAGCTGATGAGGAACAACTGTCTCTGGTCAAGTAATCGCCTTGACCAATTTGATTTCTTTCACTGAAATATATAATTATTATGTATAACTTGTTTATGGAGAACATTACAAAGGAGCCTATTGAAACAACAGATCTAGATTGCAAGTTGTTCCGATGAAGGAACTTTTAGAGCGAAAAGAGGAAATATTGAAGATACGAGTTGGGAATTGAGTAATCAATGTTATGCAGTGTTATATAATTCATTTTATTCAACGGGGTGTGATAATTTATTACGCCAATTGTTCTTTCTCGTCTAAATGGTCCAGTTTTACAACGGTGCATACATCAGGATAATTATAGTGTATACTACATATAATACTCTAGTATATTAATACAAAATATCAATGTAGCTACTTATATTGCACTATAGCGCACGTAAGAGTCTTAAAGCGGTGAGATAGGCGTTATATTTTAGTCAAGTCAGAATCATATGCCAGCTGCATACCAACTAATAACAAAATGCTGTGAGACTTTTTGATCGAGACACTTTCACCGCATCATCATGGATCAATGTGCATCGTCTTACTTTCTTAACCGTCTACCTCGTCGTTCCCACCACCTCCTCTTCATTGTCTATCTCAACCTCCTCCTCCTCGTCGTCGATCGGGCGGTCATCGTGCACGCGAGATCGGAGCCCGGATTAACGGTATCGATGACGGCAGTGGAAGCTAAGCAGATCGTTGAAGCTCATAACCACGCACGGGGGAATGTCACCCCGTCAGCAGCAGACATGGGATTTATGGTGAGTTAGTCCAAGTCACTTATGTTTTCTATTGTTTTTTTCTCAAAATTATTGGGGTGGGGGCGCACAGGCCCCTCGTGCCCCCCTTCCCCGTAGCAGCAGTACGCCACTGCTCCAAGTTTGAGCTTGTTTTATTTATTTCATACTTATCCTGTTTTCCCGTATAATTAATTCTAATTTACTATAAACTAGCTTATTAACTATAATTATATAACAATGAGAAAACAAGACCCCCGACTAATAATGTATGTAAGAAAGTTAAATCTTACTTATAATTCTAGTGGCTCTCTCATATCTTGTTGTATTCGTATTACCAATCATTGCCAATAAAATCATGGAACAGATGTCGGTTTTTCAAATTTCCCTTACGATTGAAGTGTTCGGATTTTTAAATTATCCACTGGAAAATTATAACTGTGTACAAAGTCAGTGCAATGAGTTATCGAATACCACTCTGCATTTTCGCTCATAACTTGGTCATATACGTGAAATCTTCACACATTACTCAGTGGATATATCACGGATCACAAGAATACACATTTTAATTACTCTAATTAAATCGTGGATGCCGATACACATACATAAGGATTATTAAACCCCTCCCACTGCATTGAGACACGGTGTTTATGGTTTATGTTATTTATCATGTTTATTTTGTTGTTGTGGTGGTTGCCACAAATTTTTCTTGTGACAAATTACGGCGGTCATAATTTTTTTTCACAAGTGATCGCGAGTGATCGGGACTGTATTATTTTATTAGGACCCACAAGTTTATTTTAGTACCTACATTTACCTAGTTCCTCCGCCCTAAACCCTGACCACATATTACCGGTACGCCCCATAAAGTGATAAATTATCTTCATCAGATTTTCATTAAGGGATATTTCAGACTTTAATCATACACCAAAATCATTGTAAGATTCTTTTGAATGATGTGTGATAGTGTCGTAGACAAAAACACACCACAGTTTACCTAGTCAATCTTCTTTTGAAATTGATGTCAGACTTTATCACCTACTGCCTACTGATTATGATGTCAGACTTTATCACCTTCTACCTACTGCGTATGTTCCAGAACGCTTTTCCATTCAATCATAAATATCTCCATAGTTGGGGAGACATTTTACAAATCAAAACCCATTTCGTTCTCTGTACCAGAAGCTAAACAACATGGTACAAGATCAATGTGGAATGTGGAAGCTCTTTGTGATTTGGGTTGAATGAGACAAGGTTAATGGATGACTTTAAAGGGATCTAGTCACTTTGTTGACAAGTGGAAAAGTGATGAGTGATTAATGAAATGTGTATTGGTGTGATCTGATATGTCCACAAAGTAAAGTGTGTGAAAATTTCATGTTGGATGTTTTCTAGCCGATAAATTAGCAAAAATGCAAAGTGATATTCACTACTTATTGCACTTAATTTGGACACGGCTTAATTATCTCGTAGACAGTTTAAAATCTGAACACGCAATGGAAATTTGTAAAACCAAAACCTGTTCCGCGCTTTTATTGTTCATATTAATATGACAAGGTGTGAGAGAACCACTAGAGTTTGAAGTAAGTTTTGTGGATTTGGACAATGTTACTAAGTCCCTTTAATTATTAGCGATATCATGCATCGTGTTCAAGTCTAGTAAATTGTGCCAAATACCGCATTCGTTCACGTTCCATTCGTAGTGTCACGTCGTCATTAAAAAAACAACTTAATTATGAATGTTATGATATCTGTCAAAACTGTATCCATGTTGGGTCCTTTGGGGAAACATGCGTGGGGCCGTATCATTCAGTATGTACATGTGTCTGTAACTGATAACGTTCCACCCTCGTACCTTATATGGGATGATAATTTATAGGGCGTACCTGCTATCTTAGCACGGGGTGAGGTGCACGAATTAAGCCCAGCCTATTCACCAAGGTAATTCGAATCATTGGCTCTTACCCATCGATGTCAAATCAAGAATAACATAAATATATACCATAGATAAAAGCAGAGCACTTACATCATGTACTCATTTAGCCGTGAAGGGTTGTAGTGATCAGTGGAACTAGGGCTGGTCCTGTGTCATGGTAGAGCTCTCGCCCCCGCCCCCTGACCCGTGCGTTATCCAGTACTGAATGTTGAATGTAAATGTATCATTTTTGTTCTATTTCTACTCTTAAAATTCATTACGTAAGTTATATGGTATTTCATAATACAGTATGTTTTTAATGATGGAAATAAAACAAAGTCAAATGGGGTGGAGAGGCACAGGGGGAAGGGATGTCAGTGCAAAAACAAAAAAAAACACAAATGCAATTTGGCTAATTTGTCATTACCCTCACAAGGTAGCAGTGAAGGGAGTGCGTGGACAACCTCATTATCATGCATTTTCATTTAAGGGAGGGGGCGGGTGGTGTTGATCCCTTTCCTATACATTTCATATGTATGGGTTTCTCGATGCATGGTTATTAATATAAAATTCAAGAGGATTAGAAAAAATGGGGAGGGAGTGGGGTGGCGGATTTTGAGTTGCAAAAAGTGTTGGTTAATACTTTTTAAATTAGTTTGATCCATGTTGTATTAACACTGCAGCTGCTAAAGGGTTCCTTTGATGGAATAGTGAATATCATATGGACACCATAGTTCTGTTAATGTTTCTTTGTCTTTGTATTGCTTTGTTTATTCTCTAGAGCTGGGACAATAACCTGGCTAGAGCGGCCAACGGCTGGGCGAGGCAATGCACAATGCAGCACGGTCTACCACCCAACTCGACCCTTACACGAATCGGCCAGAACATCTGGGCGGGGTTCGGCCACTCCAAGTGGCTGCTCCCCAACATCCTCAGTCCTTTCAATGCGTGGAACCAGGAGCAGCGATTTTATGACTACGGGGCGAACTCGTGTCAGGATAGAAAGCTGTGCGGCCACTATACACAGGTTTATATTCATCAAGCAAAGTTGTGCTCATTGATGTTTTTAATTTTATTGTATGTAGCCTACTCTTCTTCGATCCTTCATCATGTTCATGGCAACTTATTGTTGTACCTGATGCGAAATGATCAAGTACATGGTCACAGATTTTAAATAATTGTCTGTGTTTGTTTGTTTGTACCAAGGAAACGTCAGTCTGTGGCACACATATAGCAGTTTAATAGCGTAGCTACGGAGGACACGGGGTGGGGGGGGGGGGGGGCACTTCCCCAATAATTTCCCGTAAACAATCTGTGTAAAAAATAGAGAAATACATAAGGTGTGCCCCTAATCATTCGCGTGTCATGCCCCCCCCCCCCCCAAAAAAAAAAAAAAAACAACAAAAAAAACAGCTCATCACGCTCCGCCACAGCCTACACCTACACATTAGTATTAATTGGCAGTTACCTCGTTCTTGCTCAAATTATAGTGATAACATTTTATTAGTAATTGAAATCAGAATACTAACAAAAACGAAAGTAAACCGTTTAATTAATATTTGTTTTGGTTCATTTTATTTTTGTTTTGATTGATGATCGAATTATCTTTCACAAACCTTACTCTGGTCACGAATCGTTTGTGTTCGACAGATCGTATGGTCGAGTACCCAGTCCGTTGGATGTGGGCGCGCATTTTGCCCGCCAAATAAAGTCTTCCCCTTCAGTCGGTGGATTGTCGTCTGCAACTACTCGCCGGGGTATGTTTTTTCGTTTTGTATTCGTTTATTTTATTTTAGCACGGTAAACTGCACACTTTATCCATATGGCTGTACTTCAACATACCCCAATTAAGTAAAAACAAAACAAAAAACTAATACAGTTGTGTCCACAATAACCCCTATATAAATCAGTAACTTGTTATTTATTCATGGTAGAATCTTGGAACCTCTGATCTATTGATATGTAGATTTATGTAATTTCTGAAGGTATTGATCTAATGAAACATTGTTAACCGCTGGATGCCTTTGGTGTAATGACTAACGCCAAGTTCTATTTGTAACTAAATTGAGAATATATATATACCTGGTTATTAATGTTATCCATTAATCCAAGTGACCACTGTAAGTTGTGCGGTTGAATAAGAATACATTTCGAGAAAATTTGATTGTTATCCTAATATTTTTTTTTCAGAGGCAACATTCGTGGAAGGCAGCCGTACCAGTCCGGGCGGAGTTGTAGCCGATGTTCGTCGGGAAATGGACAGTGCTATCAGAATCAATGCCGTGAGTCTCAAGACACACATATAAAGTCATTTGATTAACACATCTGTCTAGATGAATAAAAAGAAGATTGTTCCACATACTTTTCGGTGGTATTTCCACCATACGACAGAGCTGGTGCATGCCCCCCCCCCTCCCATGTTTTAACCACGCAACAATTACTATAACAAAATCAATCAAACTCAACTCAATATGTGGCATACTGCCTGACATCTCGTGTACATGTATATTACGCCTCCGCCTCATCCCACATGCACCTATTATATGATGAGTTTATATTATTATGCAAGAACAGTCGAACATGTGACTAATTTCAGGTAATTACAATTAAAATAATAAGACAATATATAATAGTTTTCATATTTTCTTCAAATTTCTTACATTTTGATATCCCAGGAATATCCTGTTTTCTTGGTTTCATTTTAATTTATGTCGTGGTATACAATCAGTAAGGTATCGTTTAAAATATTTTGTATTTTAATACATGGTGGAAGCTTTATAAATATTCTGGTCGTGCAACCGTCAAAAACAAATGAACGATGTCTCTTGTTGTATTCTTGATATCTCGCTTTAGGTTCCTGTGCAGAGCATACAGACGCTTGTGGTAAGACAAACACATCGACTAATTTATTCGAATTAATTTATTTAATTAAACATTTGTGTATGAAGTAATCGTCAAGATACAAGCGTTAGCTAAGATGTCCATCTGGTATTAATAATCCACATGACTTGTATTTTTTTTAGTAATGATAATATTTAAATGAGCTTAAAGGGATCTAGTAACTTTGCAAAAAGTGATAAGTGGTTGATACAATGTATATTGGTGTTATCTAATATGTCCACTGGGTGTTGTGTGAACATTTCAAGTTAAATGGACTTTATATGGCCGAGTAATGAGCAAAAATGCAAAGCGACATTCACTAACTCATTGCACTCACTTTGTACACGTTTCTGACGATCCGTTGGATAATTTGACATCTGAACACCTCAATCGTAAATATATTTTTAACGAAAGGGAAATTTGAAAAACCGAAACCTGTCCCATGCTTTTGTTGTTAATAAGAATACAACAAGGTATGAGGGAACCGCTAGAATTTCAATTGGATTTTGAGGATTTAATTAGAGATAATGATCTTTTATTTATTTATTTCTGACACGTACTGAATGTCTTATGTTTACAATTTCCCAACGATGATTCCTTACAATCATACGTTGATGTTCTTTTGTTGAAATGGTTGTACATGTATTATGATTCAAAATAGTTCCACAAAGTATATATTATAATAGTTTCTATCATTATTTTCACCCAGAATGTAACCTACAGTGTCAGAACTGTGGGACTTTGGATGTCGAGTCCTGCACATGTGCGTGCCCAAAGGGTTGGCATGGCAACGAATGCGAAAGTGAGTATTTTTTGTTGTCGCTTTAAAGGGTGGTGATGGTGGTTGGAAGTGTTAATTTATGCTAAATTTTACATACGCTATTTTGTATAGTTAGTTGTTATTCCGGTTCAATTTGTTAACGTTCATTATCTATTTATACATTAATTATACATTTTTATTTTATTTGTAACCGTCCCAAAACCGTGCACGTAAGCCTGAGCGTTTCTTTACATTTTTAAATTGTTGCTGATTTACTGATTTATTCATTCCTTTATTCATTTATTTCTGTATTAACGTATTCATCTATACGTATGCATTTATTCATTTGTGTTTGTATTTAGGTTTAAAAAAATATATTTATATATTTATGTAATTATTGGGCAATTTAATTGTTTATTTCTAATTTTCCCAGAGCCGTGTGTTGACACACATAAATACTGCGGTACGAGTCCGGGTTGGCCCGGTCGTTATGTCTGCCCGTACGCAAGCTACATACCCAGGTACTGCCCCCTCATGTGTGGAGTTTGTGGTGAGTTTTCTTCATTTCCCTTTTATTTTTACAAACAGTGATATCGATGTATATATAATACAGTGACATCTATTAGTGGCGTAGCTACGGGGGGGGGGGGGGGCACGGGGGGGGGGCACGGGGGGCACGTGCCCCCCCCCCCCCCAATCGTTTTGCAAAAAAAAAAAAAAAAAAAAAAATGACGACCCAACATGAAGCCAAATGTGTCTACAATGTATATCATTCATTATTATCACGTTTTAGTTAATGTGTGATAATAATCATTATCAACGATAATAACCAAGAACATAACAGTCGTTCTCTAGTACTAGCAATAGCGCACCTATATAAGTTTGAAGAATGCGCGAGGATCGACGCTCACCGCATTTCAGAAGACATAGAGCGCGTATAGGCCTAAAAAACTTCCTAGCATGGTAAATCGTTTATCATACCAAGGGCCCTTTTAGGATCTTGAATCTGCCTCCCGCTTTTATAGATAATTCTGACGCCTTCATGCAGGCTATAAAGGCGCATAGCTGCACTACGTAGTCCTAAATGTCTAGGTAAAGACAAACTTCTTTTTACTAATTTCTTCACTCCAAATGCACCCGTTCCATTAATTCATGATGCATAATCTAGGCATATTGTTGATGATCATGATTGAAGGAGCACCAGTCATCTTCTCCAGAGTCGATATCTGCATCAGTTGAGCATAGGCCTACTGAAACTAATTCAAGGGACCCGAGCATAGCTGTTTTTTTTTTAGTTTGAAAAGGACTGTAAATCTTAATTTTTGCCGCGGGCTTCGCGCGCATATTCTGAAATACTGATATATACGAAATTTATTAGACCCTCATCTATCATGTCTATAATAGCACACTATCATCGGAAAATAAATTAATTTGAAATAATATATCTTTTAGTAAATTCGGTCCATATGCGCTGAATGCAAATAAAATTGGAATATTATGTCCCCCACATTAGAAAGGGGAGGAGATTGTCCCCCTCCTTTGTCATTAAGTATGTTTGGTTCCATACTTATAATACTTTATATTACGTGAAATTTCTGTCTTAGGTGTGCACCAAATCGTACAATTTCAGGCCCCAAAATACGAAAGCTCCCTACTGTGGGAGGGGGACACCCCCTCCCACACCCTCCCCCAATCGGTCGCTTCGCTTCCTCGCAATGTCTCCCCTCCACTTTTGCTTAGTTCCATTGGAGCTCAATGCCCTAGACTATATCGATGGCTCTATAGTATACAGGATCACGTGGATCCATCTCACGGGCTCACTATTATATACCATTTTAACACCCATGATTAAGACAATGATAAAGACAATAATGACCATACTTCTACAGTGATATTTTAAACACCAATTTCAAAAATTTCAAAAAAATTGGGAGGGGGTGAACCCCCTCCCACACCCTCCCCCAAATAAATGTAGACAAGCATACGGCGTGAGAGTATTTGAGTCTGGTGTGTGTGTACACGTAGGTTTGATTGTGTGTGTATACTTTATCATGAGGGAAATGATTTCTTTAATTCAGTATTATCAAATTTCCTTCCAAGGTATTCACCAAATTGCATTATTTCAAGTAAAAATTTGCAAAAGCTCCCTACCGTGGGAGGGGGGACACCCCCCTCCCACACCCTCCCCCCCCCCCCCTCGGGCGATACGCTCCCTCGCAGCTGTGCCCCCCCCAATCACTTGACCCTCGCTACGCCACTGCATCTATACATGTTATAAGAGAAACGTGTATCGTGCGGCATCCAATAAGTTGCTATAACTTATCAGCAATAGCTATGAAATGTTATAATGATTTACTTTACATTATTTAGACGCGTATGCGTACGTAATATTTAACAAATACTCGAAGATTGTCCAAGACAACACATGTTACTTTAAAAACTAAAAATCATGGAAAGCTAGTTCTTATGTAGCTTTTAACATTTATGTGTTTGATTTTAGTGACCTATACTTAAACAAACGGAATTATTTTACAAGTAAACCAAAATCTGTATTAAATTGTAAGTTCTATAAATATATACATACCCAACATATAAAGCGTTCACACCCCTAGACTCAAGGCGTTCTCAACATGCTACATCTAGCAAGTCACCCATTCACTCACACTCACAAGCCTCTATTTATCTTCACTGATGTTAATTCTTTCCCGCGCAGAAGCTGAAGATCCAGATTTTGTTTGCTCGGAAAACGAGAAATGTAAGTTTTAACTATGATCGTTTTTAAGATCACGTACAACAACTTAACAATTTTACTGACTAATTGTGTCGTTCTTCTTTATTTCAACATTGTTATTGACATGACTATTCATTGACCTATTATGTACCTTATGACCTGACGATAAAGGTATTTTCCTTTAAAATGCACTCCTCGTCGTAATGGTATTCTGAAAAATATATATATCATTATGGCCATGTTTATATAATTATGATACGATTGGTTGTATAATTATAATCATCAACTATTGGAATAACCAAAATTGTAAAATTTTGTAAATTATATTTATTTTTCATTGCTTTAGTGAATAAACTTATTCTGTAAGATTGTCAAAAGATCATATTAATAAAACGTTTTATAATGATGTGCTTTGTCATTTTCCACAGATGATGAAGACATTAGCACCACGACTGAAACCATAACGACTCGTGATGATTTCACCGATGTCGTCACCACCATTGACTACATCACGACGAACTCCGATGACACCATAATGGATGCAACTACCTCGTCGACGACATCGACAACGATGATGACGGGTTCGAAGAATACTTCCCATGGTGCAGGACAATTTGTGAACGAACTGGAAAAAGAAATCACTAATGCTTCAGTTAATCAGGAGGTGAATGCAATTGAATTCGGGTCTCGTGGGTCAACATCGGATGACTTTGAAATGAGGGATACGACTACCTTTTCGACAACAGATTTTGACGATCAGGACAAACTTTCGAACGATCTAGAAAACGAAATTACTGATGCCACAGTTGAAAACAGAGTGGTTGACAATCGGATAGGGTCTCGTGGTTCGACGACGGAAGGTGTTGGCATGATGGGGGATACGACCACACTGTCGACTTCATTGATAGAGACGGATTTAAACGAAACAACTCTTGAGCAGGATGACATTCCGAGAGAGCGTCTGAACAACACCATCAGGAAAATATCTGATCAGAAGAATGTCCAGAGTGAAATCGGGTATCGTGACTCGACACCGGAAGGTGATGATAATGTAGAAACGACCACGTTGTCAAGTATTGCACCGACATCGATGACCTCGAAGGGAGCATCTGATATTGACGTGACATTTTCAAACGATCTGGAAAATGAATTACCCACTGTTCCTGTCGCAGGCAACCAGGAAGTAGCTAATGGGAACCCCGATGGTTCTCTTGATCCTGGTGCCGGGAATATCAACTTCGCAGGGAAGAGCATCGATGATAGTTTGATAGACAGTCTGCGATCTCTGATAATACGAAATATCACAATCAATGTCAAGTTTGTGCCGCGACAAGACATTGAATCTTCGGGAGAAAATGAGCTCGAAAGCGGAAGGAGTTTGGAAGCTCCTAGTAGCTTGCCGAAGCCAATCGATGACAACTCGGAAAAAGTTAAAACTACAATGACAACGCTGCAAAATCCTCCAAGCTTGACACCGTCTTTGGACATAGGAGCACATGAAACAACATCACTGTCTTCAAGAGATTTTCTGACAGACAAATACCATCCGGAGGACATAACTGAAGTTGTCGATACTCTTAATCTGGCTGGAAACATCTCTTTAAATACTCAACGAACGGATATGTCTGATTATAAAGAACCAACAAAAGACAGCTCACCCATGGGTGGTGTGAACAATACCAGGACATCATCTGGAGGAGAACGAACGACGCCCGAAACTAATCAACATCCAGACAGGAGCAGAGGAAGAGCGGGAAATGATATCATCGAACCTCGTTTGCTTACAGAAGCAAAAGCACAAGCACAAGCAGAATCACGGCTACAACAACAATCTGCCCTTAGAGATTTGGTCAAAGGCCACTTTAATTCATCTATTGACGTAAGTCAACTTGATGACTTGGAAGCAAATTCTCAGGCCTTACTGGACTCGCATTCGAATGACAGAAGACCGGACCAAGGAATCGCGTTGAACAAGTCGTCAAGAAATCACAACGTCTCAATCCCAGAGACAAATATGCGGACCATTGAAGAGAAGCCAAGACGCAATCAAGAATCTACCTGGTCTTCATCGGGGACAGTATCACCTCCACTTCATTCAGGGTTACGAAACGATAGCCATAGAGGGCGCCACGTCTTGATTCCAGAATCGTTGTGCGAGAGGTCATTCACCGCCACCGCTCTGGAAGGGCACAATCTGTTCTTGTTTCAGGTAAGTTTTATAACGAAACATGGACATAAATTCGTGGTGTATGTGCAACGGGGGGGGGGGGGGGGGGGGGGGGGCATCCCAATAAAACAGTAAAGAGTGTAAAGTAAAGGGCGTACCCCAAAATAATTTGACAAAAAAACATTTATTGTGTAAGTAATGATATTAAACTAGAAGGCCGACAAAGTCAGCATACCCACGCCTCCCATTAGCCCTGTTCTACCCCTTCGTCGGCCTCAACCCTGTTTTGCTTACCGCAGGCTAACCAGCGCGTTTTAGGCACGATTTGGTGAAAATGCCTAGGCCAGGGTGTAGGCCGCTTGCTTGCGGCGCGGCAGCCCCATGGCGAGGCAGTGTACAAAATTATTGACAATAAAAACACCTGAATCATCCAAAAATGTAAGTTTCCAAAGTGCACCCTACTTCCGATTGCTCGAAAATTTGAGATTTCAACAAAGTTCACTGCGAAAATGCGGCAAAAAATGACTTACGGAGGTTGAAATTGGTCGAGTTTCTCGATTCAAAACACGAACCGGATCTATAATCATCGCAAGCATCTCTTGTGTATACTTCACATGCATATTACGTGGTTCAATCAGCTGTTTGACCGCATTACATTTGGAAAAATAGTATATCCCTCCACCCTTGCAATAGCGAAGTTGCATTGCCCACAGCCAAACATCGCGCAAACTACGTGTACAAAAATATGGCCCATGCGCGCACGCCATGTAACGCCGAATGACGATGCCTAATTAAATACATACTCAAACTTCAAGGTTCCACAGAATTTGCAGGGGTCAACCAATCATCACCAAAATCTAATCGATTCTTCCATGTCACTATCCAAACATTCCCTGAAAATTTGGTGCAAATCCGTTCACCCGTTCTCTAGTTATCTTGTACACAAACAAAAAAAAAAAAAACAAAAAAAACAAACAAACAAACAAACAAACAAACATACGGAACCCTTTACATAACCCCCTGCCGATTTCATCGGCGTGGGTAAAAATATCATTCTCTCGCAAGGGTGGATATCTTTAATAAAGCTATTGCATAGTAGTTGCAAAAACTGCCACACAATAATCTGTTAAGTCTTATTTTGCGCTTACTTTTAACTGCTTATTTATCACTTTTCTTCCCAGGGTAAATATCTATGGAGGATCAACGTTTTAACCGGAGAGCTGATATCACCCGATAGACAGGAAACGGTCGAGTCCTATTTTGGACTTCCGGGGGTAAAGGTCACGGCAGCCTACTACCGCCGCACCGTGAAAGAGTGGACGCTCTTCTCTTGTAAGCATCAGCCCTCTTCATGCATGTCATGACACTGACAACATCTTAGTGTGGTTTAGACTGTTGACTACTGTTGACTACAATCACATACAATTATATAAACAAATGAAATTTTCATAAATTTTGTAATTGGATTGTTACTTTTTTTAAAATCATCAAAATTCATCCCCACCCCATTTTTACGCACTCTAGCTTCAGTACAAACAATCGAACTATCTCTGAAATATCTTATTGGCGTGAAAGAGTTATTTATCAATTATCCAATATCCATGTTTATCTTTTGATTTAGATTCCCACGTCTTCACAATCCAAAACGTAACGCGTGGTTATTTCTTGCATTATCGACAATTTCGACGACGAAAAATAGCCGAACTCGGTATTCCGTCCGGCGTGGTTGTGAATGCCGCCATCTACGACGAAGTTATGAACCGATCGTACCTTTTCACCGGTCGCTGGGTGTGGCGTTACCATGACGACCAAAGGAAAATGGCTGTCGGCTACCCGAAGCGTTGCCATCTTGAATTTCCAGGCATCGGGCAATTTCACCGACTCACGTCTGCATTAGCTTATGAAGGTAATTGCGTCGATCTCTTACGTGTAAAACAGTAACTCAAAGACTGATAAATACAAAAAAAAATATTTCAAACAATATAGAAACTGACCAGAAATATATGAAATAAATGAAAACGAAAAAAGAAGGTAGGTTTCCCCGGGATTCGAACCCGAGACCTCCGGATTGCTATAGACCGGTGCTCTAACCACTGAGCCAGAAAAGCCCTTGTTCTGTTGTTCGTCCCTCAAACCATTAATCAATAATATAATTGCTAGTATAAGATTATAATTATAGTACAAATGTTGAGGCAATGAATGATTAATTGTATCTAGGTATCGGGCCTATTCGCAACATGACGCCTGTATTCACTTGCTCCCAAAACTGTGATAGAAACAAAAATACTAACCAATGCGAATACAAATTAGCAGACATTTCTATATCGAAGGATTTGTTTGAGAAATTAAAAGAGTGGGTGAGCATTGGTGTTAAAAATAATAATAATAATAACGGTTATTTATATAGCGCTATTCTCGTGGTGATCATATCGCTTTACACGATTATTATGTTTTGTTCTTTGCTGCAGTAAAGTATTGATTGCAGAAATCATTAATATGTGACAATTATCATGATTTGTTCTTTGGTTCAGGAAACTATTACCTACTACACGACGACAAGTACTACCGGGTTTCAAGAGTCTCTCATCGCGCCCACCACCACGTGGATCAAAGGAATTTCATCCGGGATATGATCGGATGTGCAGTATAGAAGAAAAGACTAACGACTGATGAGACATGTTCGAATCTTATCATCAGACACGGCGTCTTTTACCAATCTTTACCACGCAAGAAATTTCGAGCTAACTCACGCATGTGAGCAGAGTGTCGTGGTATATTGGTTCGGGCTTTCGTCTTTAAATACGAAGATCGTGGGTTCAATTCCCAGCTGCAGCGCGTGTGTCGTTCAGCAAGACACTTTATCCATTTGCTGCTCTCAACCCCCAACCCAGGTGTAATAAATGGGTACAGGGCAGGAATTGATTCCTTGAAATGCCTGAGCCATTGAATAAGGCTGCTCAAGGTAATCACTCTCCGAGCGCTTTGAGTAATAAAGCGCTACAGAAAAATGAACAATTATTATTATTATTATCATTATTATTATTATTATTATTATTATTATTATTATTATTATTATTATTATTATTATTATTATTATTATTATTATTATTATTATTATTATTATTATTATTATTATTATTATTATGTTAAAATACATAACCCGTGCTTCCTACGCAGGCAAAGATTCACGGAAAACACTCCGTCCCTCGGATATGACGATAAATGGAGGTCCCATGTTAGGCCGTGTATGAGACAGTCATATCTCATGCACGCAAATGGTCTGGAAAAAAGTAGTTGCTTACCCCATACCAGTACATCACACCCTACACGCGATATTCGCAGACTTACATTGTATCCTATGACCATAGTATAATCATGGTCATAGTTAATTTAATTTGAAACAAATTATACAAATACATTATGAAGTATAATTTGAATTAGACTTGTAATAATGAAATACAAGACGATGAGGGTAGCATCGTTTCATCTCTTAGGAAGAAAATATGAAAATATGCTATACAGACCCTCCGAGAACTTGTATTGGGTATTACGTAATATAATTGTTATTTGTATATATCCATGGATGTATACCTTTATTTTGTCAATTAAACATTTAATGTGAATAAATAAGCCGGATTACATTGTATGTGTTGTAAAATCGAGAGACTTTGGCCCGGATGCACAAAGCAGGTTTGTAGGAGGTTTGTACAAACCATGGTTTATCCATGGTCTACATTATATGGAGTGCAATTTGTAAACTAATGGAGAAAGAATGTAAACTCCTCAATTGTTAACAATATTGATGGTACACATTTACAAAATGCACCAAATAAATGTTTGTCTTCTCACATGGGGAAATTTGCTGGTTAGCAAGCACTAACAGTCATATCATTAGAAATTATAAATTGTTTTATTTGTATACGAGCAGCACTCCATATATGTAGACCTTGGATAAACCATGGTTTGTACAAACCTCCTACCATGGACCCTTGCTCCCTGCTTTTTGAATCCGGGTCATGAAGTCTATTGACAAAATGTTGAACCTATTATCTGAACATTATACATTACATTACTTCAGGGTTATCTTAAATAATGTGCACACAACAATCACCGGTATAAAACAATACTTTTTCCACCATGTGACTTATATTACATAAAATGTATTGGTTTAATTTCCCTACCGTATTATAATACCTTAATGTGTTGTAATACTATTAATGTATAGTTTGATAGTGCAAATCCGTGTTTGGGATATTAATCCATCCGACACCATCCAACCTCAACGTCCTTAATCCCCCCCTGCATTACACGGTAACACCTTAATCCCCGAACCCCCTGGGGCCCTACCTCATTACGGCTCAAGGATGGTCAATATTATCGCTCGAGTTTGTTTTTATTATCTCTTGTTATCTATAAATTGGGAAGAGTGACGGGTGAAGGTTATGCGATGCGACAGATAATAAGCTCGCGTGGGGGGGGGGGGGGGGGTGGGGGGGGGGGGGGGGGTAAGAGGCATCGAACTATTCTTTGACAAGGCCCATGCGACTGAATGGCTGGAAGTGGAACAACTGTGTAGCATGGTTAGGACCATTGTGACACTAGTCAGAAATAACTGGCCGTTTTTTTTTTATTTAAATTTTTTTGGTGATAAATATGACACTCAACTATAAGTCACCATGTCAGTGATGCCAGGCACAGTCGTGGTGGAACAACCGTCGTAGATTGATGTTTAGGTATACTGTCACACGTCGAGCAGCGGTAGCCAAATGATCCACCTACACTCGCTACGATCCTTTCTTTTTTCTGATATTTAGACACGCGGCATTTTCAAAATGCTAGCTGCATCGAATGTGCGTGGAAAGGGATTCTAGCTCAAGCTGAAGTGTATTTATGCTGAAATATGTTTACAGACGGGTGCTAATTAATGCGTTAAATTGGAATGCCACCCTTTCGACGAATATGTTGCTTAGATTTTTTTTAAATAAAACATAATCACCGCACCTGAAAGAATGACATCGGTGTCATCATCATCATGAGCTCCATTACCATCACTATCATCACGATAATTGCCATCACCACCACAACCACCACCACCTCAGCCATCAACAATACCAACCCCGCCACAAACACCACCACCACCCACCCCACCACCACTATCATCATCACCACCACCACCACCACCACTACTACCCCTACCACCACCACCACCACTACCACTACCACTACCATCACCGCCATCACCTCCACCACCATCATCATCACTACCACCACCACAACTACCATCACCATCGTCATCATTACCATCACTACTACCACCACTACCACCATCACCACCATCATCATCACCATCAATACCACTACCACTTCCATGACCACCACCACCATCATCAACTATCCACATTTGCCGACCCAGGTGTATAAATGGGTACCCGGAAGGATGGAAAGGAGTTACTTAGCACTGTGTGCGCACACAATGTTGCCCTTGGCTGGAATGCTCCCCAGGGAGTGGACAATGTGCACTTTGTGTGCTGGATTGAGTGCAGTATGTATCCGATGACCGGGGTAATAATAGTGATGCGCCGCGAGCGTCGAAAGACGGAACGTGCGCTATATAAGTAGCCACCATTATAATTATTATTTATTATTATCATCACCACTATCACCATCATAATCACCACTATTACCACCATCACCATCATCATCACCACCATCGTCACTGCCACCATCCCCACCATTTTGGGGTGTGTGTGTGTGTGTGTGTGTGTGTGTGTGTGTGTGTGTGTGTGTGTGCGCGTGTGTGTGTGTGTGTGTGTGTGTGTGTGTGTTTGCGTTGTTGTTGTTGTTGTTGTTGATGTACAGAAGTATGAATTAATATTAATTTCGTTAAAGCACGCAAAAGATAACACGATGATGGGGCCTTCGAAGCGGTACAGAAGACCGAACAAGTGACAAATTAGACGACGGCGAATAATATTCATGAAGATGATTACAGTCTTAGTATAGTGTACTTTAAATTCGACTTTATTTTATTTATCGTCGTGGAAGAACATTGCCAATTTTGTAAACAGGAGACACACCCAATATCACTTACCGTGGCACATGAGGGGTTCGTATTATGCTGGCAAGGAAAGGGTTTAAGTTACCCACACATTTTTCAGGCGCCAACGTCTTTTCTACAATTATGTTTTGTAATACGTTGACACGAAGCAATAGGATGTATTGCCTGACGTGCAGCAACTAACAATGCTAACTAACCCATCGCTCATGGATTGTTGTAATTGATATTGACTTAGTGCATGACACAAACACATTTTAGCGTGACATTGGTTAATCAATGTGATCAGGGAATAAATGACCAAGCTCAATATCCTGCATTTCCTTCTAAATAGAATTTTGGCGGCGGGCTACTTTTTGAATCGATGGTGACTCGTAAAACTGATTTTAGCGAAATCGATGGGTAATTGCTCTTGTGTCTTTGCTGTCGAGTTATATTCACTGATGCATGCTTTGTAAAGTAGCGCGGTATTAGTGAAGTTCAATTTGCGTATTAGTTTTTCTCAGTGACATGCGAGCAGATCAATATTTTGGTTTGATCCAAATTCTTTTTGAGAATCACACCTAGGTCATTAACCCCGAGTACCACTTAATCGAACATTGTACCATCCAGTTCTAGAAATTGTTAAAAAAAAGTACGTAGGTATAATGGCGTAGCCTTTTGTCGTTTCTTTTTTGGTGGGGGGGGGGGGGGGGTGGTCTTTAAATCGCTAAAATCCAAAAACCTTCCAAAGACTCCGCCCCCTGGACCCTACCCGATTCTAATCTTGTTTGTGTTGATATGTGCCAAACCGCGCACGTAACAGTTATTGTGGCTGTTCATTCAAAGCAAAGTAACAAGAAAAGGGGGAACGGAAAAATATTTCAGAAAGAGAGAAATTACGAAAGACAGCGAGAGGGAGGGAGAGAGTTAGAAAGAAAAAGAAGCGATACATGTAGATTATGAACAATATAGCGCAGTCTCAATTGATTCGTGTGATCGTCACCAAACATCAGCCAAATATACCAAAAAGGAAAAGAATAACGGATGACAAGAAATAATAATTATATGATCCACGACATTGTATATACCTGCCTTCTTTTACTGAAGCAAGCGAAACAAATGAATTTGTTCTGGCTTGAATAGATTCGGATATATTTCCATCAATCCATTGATTAATGTGTAGAGCCCGCCCGAGGAGCCAGTGTGAATTCGCAGGGTGTTAATCTCTTGAAACTGTTTTCTTGTCTTTTTCTTCCCTTCTCCCGGAAATATGAATTTCTAAAATAAACTTCACAACTGCCCATGCCATTACAGAAAGTGTAGGGTGTCATACTGTTTCGCGCGATTTTATGTGTAGTATCAATAACACTCCTCCAGGGCTATACTAAACCCACACCATTGTGATCAATATATACATATCGAAACATGCCTTCAGGAGAGGAGTTTGGTATCTGTTTATAACTTTTACTTCGATATTTGTATGGGTTTACGTTTCCCAATAATATGAACATCTAAAATAAACACAAAATATGCCGTTACAGGCGGTTTCGGTGTCTCAATTGCTCTGTTTTCGCACGCTTTGAATTTATGAATTTGAATTATGTTTGTTTTAATTTGGTTTTTCTTGCATCCTCTTTTCTAAAAAAGATGACTATTCTAACTTAACAGTGATGGGCGGGCTTGGGTTTCCTAACTATACGTCTCCTTGACCTTTTGTATCTTTGCGCCATTTTCTCGCTATACCAAACCGGAAATATTCAAAACGATATACATCGAACATTAGTTCCTGAGAATGAGATATGACTTGGTTTCCTCTTTGTCCTCCCGTCAATAATTTGATCAATCGATTGTTTCTTCCTTTCAAAAAGAGACAAATTACATAAATATACCAACAGGCCTTACAGGCGGATATTGGTGTCATAATTATGTTGTTGTTCTATCTTGCATGCTTTTCTTCCTTTACTACTGAGAACACTATTTCAGATTAGGGTTATATTAAACCCGAACTATTCTGATCGATGTACTAAGTCGAATAATTGTTTCTAAGGATGAGATGCGACTTATCTTCCTGTTTTTCAATTAACAAAAGAGAAAATCTGAAATAAATCACAACAGGCGGGTGTCATAATTATGTTGTTGTTTTATGGTCTTCGTGTGATTTTCTCTCTTTACTATTGATAACACTCTTTCAGGGCGATATTAAACTCGAACAATCTGATCGATATACAAAGTTGACCAATAGTTTCTGATAACAAGACCACCCCGAAGACGACTTGGCTTTTATTTTCCTGTCAATATTTTTGATGAATTCGATTGTTTCGACATTAAAAAAGATAATATCTATTATAATTCCCAACCTATGAGACAGGTGAATATTGGTGTTAAATAAATGATGTATGTATTATGATCAATATTCTTGGTCGAACGTTAGTTTCTGAGAATTAGGTAACATTTTTGTTCATAAATTGCGTGTTCCTTTCCTTTGCCCAAAACGTGTATATAAGTATATTGTACCTACTGTTACCATTTAGTACGAGGCAGTTGTTTGTGTCTTACTTATTATGGCGCTCTTTTAATTTGAATGAAAAAGAGCAAATAAAACGGGATTAAATGTTTTCATTTGTTTCAAAGTGAGCCTTTTCCTCTTATTATCGATTACATTTCCACAGGGCGATATGAAACCCGAACAATTCTGATCGATATATTACTGGGTGAATCGATCGTTGGTGCCTGCGATGAGTTGGCTTAATTCTGGTTCTATAGTATGACTTAGTTCAAATAACATCGTTGGTATTCGTTTTTAAAAAGGAAGATGAGGTTAAATCACTTGAATTATTTTGTTTAACGATGAATGATGAATGAAGTATATGAAGAAAATTAATGATAATAATAATAATAATATAGTTACTTATATAGCGCTAAATACATACGTTCATAGCGCTTTACACTATTATTACCCCGGTCATAGGATACAATGCAAACCAGCACACATTGTGTGCACCATCTCCACTCCCTGATGTGTGAAGACGAATTTTAATTTGAAAATACTAGAGTAATTGAGCGATTTCTGCACTCCTGTAAACTGGTAAAACAAAAACAAACAACTTTAAAAGGATAATTTAATGAGTTTGTCACCATTAACCAATCTTGTAACTTCAGTGGTCTTCGATGTCTTTTTTTCCTCTTATATAAATGTGATACCAGTTTTGGTTTGGAGTGTTTGATATTTGATATTTAAACAAAACACAATTATTGAGGATTTCAATTGTATCGTACACAATTGAAATAATCCTCAATAGTCATGATAGTTGTGTTGATATTTTATGGCAAGGAGTCAGCTCATATCACGTAACTCATGGCTTATACTGTTGGACCAATAATATATACATTCTCCTCATAATGTCAATCATGCATGTTTTGTTCCTATTTCTTTGTACTAACATGATTGACTAATGTTACGCGGAATTACAATTGATTATAACATTGTATGTTGTTCTTCTGCCAGCCAGAACCTCATTATAAAGTGATCGATATTGTATTAATGTTGTCCTTGCCTCATGTTTAACATCATATTTCAGAGAGCATTATTGCGTAATGCATAATGTGATAAAACAATATACCGGTTTTGTAATCACTGTATCCAATTTAGTCATTAAATCTGCGTCCCTGCCTGTCGAATAATGTTTGACGTAAATGTTTGATCACATAATTTAGTGGTAAATTCGGAGTTGCGCATTTGACGGACGGATCTTTTGTTAGATTTTAAAAGAGATCGATATGTATTCCTTGCTTGATCTTTAACATTTAATAATGCCTCATAATTTCAGACAAAGAATAGACCAATTTCGTATTGAATGTACCCAATTAGCTAGTACACAAACTTTTCTTTGCATGTCTTATGTCGTTGCAGGTAATCATACTTGATAACATCATACGGCAATTACTCTGTATTTTGCGCTTTTGACAGCCTGCATGTCACTTTTCAGGCTTATAAAATAAAAATCGATAGTGTATTAATGTTGTCTTTGTCACCTGTTATACATGTTCTAAGAGCATTGTTGCGTAATGCCTTAGAACGTTTATGACAGGGAGAAGCAATTTTAGTGTCGTAATTAATGTTAAATATCCAGTTAACATTTACACACACACATCAATGTAATAACCTACCCCTGAATGTCGTACACTGATAATTGAACAAAGAAGGATGTTATCAATCAAAAGTAATTCACACTTGTTTTAATCAAGCACTTTGTAATTAGCAGTTGTCTCAAATACATTCCTTATTTGGTTATGAGAGACTAATATCGGTCAACACAACCGCGTGGGACATGGTTTTAATTGAAACCACCTCTGAAGTGTATACATACCAAGCGGAATTACTAAAATGAATATTAATCCTTCCTCCACCCCTTCCCCACCCGTTTGCACCCATCTGGGATGACCTTACCCACATCTATGCTCGCCCCTAATCAGTGGTGTTGCGTGGTCCCACTGATTGGGGGGGGGGGGGGGGGGCATGCAAATTATTGGGGGCATTATTGATGGGGGCACTTCGTATCTATTTCTTCATTTTGTTCAAAGATATGCCCCTTTTGTTCTTTTGTATAATGTTGTTTTGTAATAAGTTTTTGTCAAATTATTGGGAGGCACAGCCCCCCCCCCTCCCCGTAGCTACGTCACAGCCCATACATGCCATAGTGTTATCTCGGACAGTGGATCAAATTGACTTCGCCACTTGATAATAAATAGAAGGTCGATGGGACCGTCCGAACGTTGATATGCATTACGTGAACTTGAGCTGCAACGGCTCCCTTAATGACGGTCCAATTTGCGAGGCATATAGGAAAGCGCGACCACGTGCAGAAACTAACAGCGAATGTAGTGCTGTTTATGCATGCATTAACCAAGTTACTTAACTATTTAACAATTTGATAAGCTCAATGTAAGCGGTATTTAATATATTATTTCTGACCTACTTTCTACCTGTCTGATTGACCCCCGGGGATTGACCAATCATGTTTCATGCCTGTGGACTGAAGTCTGCCTCTGACCTTTTAAAGAGAAACATGTCTTCACGCAGTACAGCCACTGATTCAAGCTACATGGCGAACCTGGAGAAGCCTCAATAATCCCCGAATAGAGTAATAAATACAAACGACCAAATATCGCCTATGTTACAATCTCGTGTAATCACTAATCAAGCATACAAATATTATTGGAAAAACATATTTTGTTCGTCAAAATTAGACATGACAGCTTATGCGAGATACAAAGTTTATGCACCATGTTGCATCAATCAAATAACTTATTATAGTACAAATTAAATGTAGATATAATTATGTCAGATCTAGCTCTTACGTAGACGAGATAAATACTAGAAGGGCCACATCTATGTATGCACGGATTTATCATTTACGGAGAACGGGGATTTTTGGTAATTCATATTAGTCCAAAGGAAAACAAAATACATATTTGTTTACCACATCATTATAATCATTATCATGATTATTGTATGTGTCATTTGCAATGCGTTGTACATTGAATTTTCCAGGATAAGTTTGCTAGATTTACATTTCCCCTCAAAGTGCAATTTCACTTCAATAAAGGTCGTGGTACCGAAAGCTGATGTACCTTCTAAAATGAACTTAGTATGCTATGACGCCCCCAATAATGACTGTCCAATTTGCGTGAAATTAGGTGAGCGGGGATAGGACTCCATACTGGATTAGCGAGGCATTTTACATTAAAGGGGACCACCAGGCAAAGAACAACACATAATTATATGTTTTGGTACCGTTTTGTGATATCAAATAGATACCCACCACTTTGCAAAGGGTTGTGTAATTCTTAAACAATGCAATTAATTAATCACTACCAATTACAGAACCATTATGGTCTCGGTTTCGTACGTGCCAAACGTATGTAAGTGCGCCAATTCTATTCACGCGTATACGTTTGGAGGAGACAATAGAATCACGGACGATGCGTTCATCCTAGACAAAAGGTAGTCTTCGTATGCAGACTCATAAACATATGTTGTAGTATGGTGATGCGTTTTCCAAGTAGTTAATTTTTTCTGGAAACATATTTTTCTGAACTTTTTGTGGAATGGCCTACTAAAAATGTTACCTTTTATTTATAAGAATATTATTTTTGGGTGGTGGTACCCTTTATTAACTTTGTTCCCTCGGTGAAACTCACATTACAGGTTGACATGCGTGGGATGCTAAACACTGCGGGTCGCCATTCTAATCAGTCAGTCAGTGTGTGGTCTGAACCATTGCTTCTGTTTCCAAATATGTATTCCCGTATTTTGTAAATGATTGTAATTTTAAGCAGGTAGAATAATGTTAATTTCTTTCAAAACAAATACAGGCTATGGTTAATAAATGCCATTAACACGTCAGTTTCATTTAGTTTGTTTATTACTTTTATTCATTCATTCATGGGTGAAAATTCAGAGCTGCCTATGGTCGAAATAACTTAAGATCATACATATAAGAAAATTAATATTGACAGACGTATTCGTAAAGGGATCGTTCACTAACTTGGACATGATTATTTTTCTTTTAATAAAAAAAGTCCTTTCCACAACTCTAAGTTAAAGGGATAGTTGAGTTCTGGTAAGGAGAGTACAGTTTTAGTGAAACTGAATTTTAGTAACCAAAACCTGCATCATTACATTACAATCTAATAGTTATAACTAGAAAGGAACACAAAATTACAAATGACGTAGTAAAGATCATGTTATCATTCAAAAAGAGCCGTTAAAACGTAAGAGGGCGCTCTCTAAACACTCATCGGTTTCAACCATTTTGAATAAAATATTGTGCATGTGATGCTTTGTTGAAATAGTGACTAGATAGAGAAATAACCAACAACTATTTAAATACCTATTTTGTAACTTTTTTGAAAAGAGGAAGCATTTTTTTGAATTTTTAACGGCTGGTTCAAAATTCTCTAATAAACCCGGGGCCCCGGGTTTATTACAAATTGTTATATTTATGGATATTTCAGCCGTTTCTGAACCGATTTTGATCAAACAAAGATGATTTTATTGTTTAAATATTATGCTCTTTCAAATTTTACAGTCAGTTTTTCATTACCTCACAAACCAATTAAGTAGTCTAGCGCCCTCTCTACCAAAACTCAACTTTCCCTTTAAGCTGTATCTATTCGTAGCTATAACTGTAAAACAAGAAACCACATTCATTTAGTTATAAAATGCTAGTTGTAAGAATAATTTAACAAATCTGATAAAAAAATGTATAAAACATGTGTAAGTCGTTACTTCAAGAGGATGATTATGTTTGGTTTGACAAAGTATTGCAGTAGCATACGAAACGTCGTGATCGTTTAGATTCCTAGTTTTACATTGCGAGACAAGCGAATATCATTAGCGATATTATTTCCGATACTATATCCGCAATGGATTATATATTTACTATTATTGATTGAACATACGGGCACCCTGCCCTGAAATTGATACGTAGATATGAGCGTTGTAGCGAGAAGGTGGCTAGGGGGGTTCTGCCGTGGGTTTGGCATCAACCGTTGTGGGCCGGTTGTTCGGGGTAGTGTCGTGGCGACGTATCGTACGTTGTTTCGTTAGGCGGGCCGATCCAGTGTTTCGTTGATTGGTTGTTTGCCCGTGTGCACCGGCCAATCAGCGGGTTCCGTTGTTGACCTATCAGGAACGCAATCGCTCATGCGAGATTGTGATGTTGGGAGCCACGGTAGAGCATAAAAGCCGAGTGTCTACATTCGATATTATCATTTGACAAAGTATTGCAGTAGCATACGAAACGTCGTGATCGTTTAGATTCCTAGTTTTACATTGCGAGACAAGCGAATATCATTAGCGATATTATTTCCGATGTTTGGTTATTGTTCTTTTTTGTAAGGGTTAACTGTTGTCAAGCCTGTTACAATCATTTTTACTCTTTACATATAGAGTTTCTAAAACAGCTGAAAATGCGAACCATTATATGCTCATCATCTATAATATACAGAACTACTTGCCATTATAATAAACTATAGTTGTATTCTTTACAATTGCTTGCAGTTGTTGAACCATAATATCATTCAATTGCATTTAATAAGAAATAGCTAAAAAAAGAACACGCGATTATTTTTACGGGACGGTCATGAATATCAAAACTAGATTGCACTCAAAGATAATCAATTAACATTAAAGGTAATAAAGAGCACTGGTTCTTTCTGTGATTTGTGTAAGTGTTTAGTTGGCTTTAAAGGGATCTAGTAACTTTTCCGAATCCATAAAACTTGGTTAGAAATCTACTGATTCTCTCATACCTTGTTGTATTCGTATTACCAATAGAAGCATGAAACGGGTTTGGGTTCTTCGAATTTCCCTTTCGTTTAAAAGATATTTAAGATTGAATTGTTCGGATCTACAAGTATCAACTGGATAGTAATAATAACTGTGTGCAAAGTCAGTGAAATGAGTAAGCAAGTCTCATTTTGCATTTTCGCTCATTACTTGGCCTATAACATCCATTTAACGTACAATGTTCACACAATACTCACATAATTATGTCAACAAAGTTTATACCAAATCCCTTTAAATGCATTCATGATTGTGAAAGTACATTTAGTACAGTACAAGACTTATACATTAGAGTGATTGCCTTCTAAGCGCTTGCAAACTTGTTCTTTCCTTTCTCATTGGTACCCATGAAATCAATTCCATATAGGGTGCAGAAGAATGAAAGTTCGGTTTTTATTTTTGATTATGACAAATATTTTGCTTAAATCATATTATGATATTTCAGAGGTATTCGCATAGGCTAAGTACAGCATGTTTGTTTAAACCCATTCAGGACTGGTACCGAACATACTCGGGTGGGGTCTATGGAGAACGCATTTATAGCAAAATCAATAAGTATTGCATGGGTTAAAAGTACGACATTGCAACATTGACCAGTACTCGTTATTACCTTTAAAGCGAAAATATAAATTCTACAGCGGAAATGTATAAAAATGTATAAAAGCAGCCAGTCATTAGATGACTTAAAAGTAAGTATATCGTGTCCGTTCAACTTGGAAGAGTTCGTTGAACCCACGAGGAGGCAACACGTTGGAAAGAAACAGAGAATGCATCATTTTAATGTTCTATGATTTAAAAAAATGTAGCAATGTAAGCACTTGGTATTGTCATGATCCGTACAAGATTTGCATTTCTTGCACGGCGACGTCATTGAATGACGCATCCACGTTTCTTTCTAAAACCGGTTCCTTCCCCGCTTGTGTCTTCCTCTTCATCGTCATCCCCGCGCTTGTATGCGCGACGCGCGTTATTGCGGACCTGGAGGAGATCGCTGCGCAGGCTCGGGCGACGCGCGTTGGGCGAGATCACACCGCACGCATCGCTGATGCGTCGTCGGAGCGTGATTCTCGGCTGACCCTGGTGCGAGAGATCGGACGGCCCGTTGCTCTCTGCGCCGCCGACCTTCTTGTGTAGCGACGGCGTCATTTCGCTGGGTAGCCTGGCGTGCTCGAACAGCGAGTGGAAGAGCGTATCGATGTTGATATTGTCCTTGGCGCTCACCTCGATGCATGAACACCGTTTGGCGGAAGACACGGCTCGACGCGCGTCTTCGAAGTCTATTTCTCGGAAGTCGTCGCGGTCGACCTTGTTCCCCGCGAGAACCATGGGCGTCGATTTGATCCCCTTGCCGCGCTTGGTGTCGATGATGTGCTGTCGTAGTCGCAGGCATTCCTGGAACGTTTCTTTGTTCTCTATCGTGTAGACTAGCATGAAAGCGTCACCTGTATAATAGTAAGATACAAGAAGTGAAAGAAAAACGGTTAAAAGTAGAACAATACTTTCCTTTTGTCAGTAATGATTGATGTAAGATACATGTGTATTGTATTTTTAAACATACATAGCTTTGCATGTTAATAGCCCTTTAATGAAAAATACATAAATCAATGCAGGTAATTATATATTAAACTCCGGACACTAATATGAAATGCAATGAATATGAACATAATATGAACATATCGATAATTGCAAGTATATCAAAATAAACTATTACTTGTGAATTTTCAAACCGCCTAGTACATGTAGTATTGATCAGCTTCCTCCAATTTTTCAAACACAGAGTAACAACAACAACAACAACATTGTTACATCATACATGAGACAACATCGTCGTTGTTTTCTGGCATTGTGTTCACAATAAGGCTAAACTAAAATATCGATTCCGAAAAAGAAAACAGTCATGCGTTGTTTGACAAAATATACGGAAGGACATTATCATAAAAAGAGTAAAAACGTTTAAATTGACATTTCGGCTTCGACGTAAAATAAAGGATTGAAGAACATTCCCCGAAACAGACTGAAAAACAATATACATTTAATAACATGAAAAAGAGGAATATTGAGCGGTCTATGTCATTCGATCTTTGCCGACATGTTTCACAAAAAAGAAAAATGCATTTCATTCTATTTATGGATTCACTCGATTGTCTGAACTAATCAATTTAATTTCGCTTAGAGTACATTACGTCATTTATGTGGATCCGATGGCAACGAGGGAAAAGATGGTATTTTGAGGCTATGAAATAAAGTAGTTATTTTGATTAATGAATGCGCATACAACCCAATGTCATATCGTAGTGGTGTATTATGTGGTGGTATTGTTAAGGGAAGGGGGGAAGGGGCAAGTTGACAGGGAGGGGGCAATTGTCCACCCATACCCGGTTGTGATTACATCCTCCTCCTTGCAACCCTCTCCATGGAGGAGAAAACACTTTATTATTCTTCATTCCCACCTCACTGTCCATCCCTCAAACGCATTACCCCCTTCCACCATTACGCTATAGGAACAGGGGTGTATGGTTAACCAGACTTTGCTAGCCGAACGATTAACACGCGTATAATGCAATATGGCAATCAATGAGTTAAAGGAGCCTTGTGAAAGCTGCTGGACGACAATGCTTCGCATCTTCACGTTCCATCATCTCGATAGCAGTCTCTACCGCTCTGTCAGAGATGCGCCAATGCGCGTCCATTTCGATTACAGAAATAATAGATTACAAATGTTCCTTTAGAAAGTTGAATAAACTCTCCTGCTTCTCTCACGAGAAAAAGGAATAACAAGTATGAATATTAATAACGTAAATCATTGATTTAAGACAGACTATAGTTATCTAAATAAGTATTAGCGTAGCCAGTATAATTATTACGTGATACCATCGTGATCATAAAAAACATAATTATCGTCATCATCATCATCATCATCATCATCATCATCATCATCAACATCATCATTATAATCGCTATCAGCATCGTAATTGTTATCACCATCATCACAAGCATCATCATCATTATCATTATCATCATCGTCATCATCATCATCATCATCCTCATCATCATCATCATCACCATCATCATCATCATCATCATCATCATCGTCGTCGTCGTCATCGTAGTCTTCACCACCTACTCCACCTCCTCCTCCTTCTAATGTAGAGAGGGAACTTCATTTCAGACGGTTTAGGGGGAGCTACACCCCCTTGCCTCAGTCTAGCTATACGTCACTTCATTTGGTTGGTATTGACGCCGACTGCGACCTTATCCCATGCTTACGGAGTGACCTTTTGAACGGTGGCGACAGGTAACGAACCATACAATAAAAGATATACACCATCGACCTTCTTTAACACACGTATTATCGTCATTTCACTCAATTTTAAATGGTAATGGAAATGTGGCAGTTTTTATTATTATTTTCAACTCTGTTAAATTATTGAAGTGATTTGATAATTCTAACAAATTGTGGCTTGATAACAAAGTTATGCTAACGGTTCAGAGTTCTATCTCGACGCCATACAAGTTGTAATCACCCGTAATCACATTCTTGTAAGAAAATGAAACGTCTACACACCAACACACTTTTAATACATGTAGGTGACATATTCCAATATGCAATATCGCTTGATTATGAATCATAGATATGTATTTTTAGAATTGCACGATTGTTAATAATTGATTACAGCTGTTATTCGATTCTCGACAATAGCTAAACTGCTCTTAACATGGAAGGTAATTTGGTTTTAAAGGCATATATGCGTGGGTTATAAAGGGTAGTCAGCAAATTCCAACTCGACTCCACCGTAATCTCTCGAGGTAAACTCACGATATGTGTTGGATCGATCGAAGAGAGGTGCATGCATGCAGCAAACAAATTTCTCACGCTGTCACTCCTAGGCATCAAACGGCGGCACTTTGAAGTCGGTTGCGGTTAAGCGTGTTACGTGATATTTTCGCTCGTAAACATCTCTGATGGATCTCCATTCGACTAGTACGAACATTCCGAACGCGACTATTTTTGATGCATTTTTGACTCGGGTATTCGGAAGTGGGACAGTTTGCGATCGCTACTTATAACTGAGCCAATGGGGATTACGTACCGTGCGTAAAAGCGTCTAATAACCCACGCATATATGCCTTTAATCGTTACAGATTACTCGTTCATGCCGTTATGCGTGTTTGCATTGCGAATCGCAGAGGCCTTTGAACTGTAATTTAGCGCTTTAAAAACGGCAGGATATATATAAGGAAACGCGTATATTCTTCTTTCATCTATTTAAAAAGACTATTAATAAGGAATCAATCATAATTTGTGTTTAGCAAGTTACATAATTAAAAATAACTCCTAGTCTGAATGCATGTTTTTATATTTTCTGGTAAAAAGGTTAAGATAGAAACCGAACTGTGCGTGTGACAGGGAAATCGTGACTTTATATACTTTTGAAAAGGCCTCGTTACGCGTCTGAATGGCAGGAGCGATTGGTGAAAGAATAGTCGGGCGTACACCAGAAGCTGTAGCCATGTGTCAGACGCTGCCCGTGTGAGAGTCGCGTTCGCCAGTTGATCTTGCCATGCATTCAGCTCAGACGCGAGACATTATTATAATCTGCCGCAGCTCGTGTGATAGATGCGTTTGCCAGTTGTTCCTGCCATGTATTTAACTAAAAGGACAGGCCTTGTAAAAAGCCGCCACTGCTCTTGTGAAAGTCGAATTTGCCAGTTGGTAATTTGGTTTTTGCAGACGCGTTCAATCGATTATGATTATTTACGTCTGGGACCGCCCTTTATCGTCACCATCCGAGAGACGCAGCCTTGGCTCGAACCCGGGCCGATTAGTGCGGAGAGCAGAGCTCTGACCACTAGACCAGATCACCACATTGGTTCCTACCATGCATTCCGCTCAGCCGCGAGGCATTTATTGTCAAAAGGCAAGGTCTTACTTAGAACGCCCACATTCATACATATCTCATGTAATTAATATTTCACAAAACTGATCAGTTCGATCTCGCTTCTACTTTTATACAATACAGATGATTAAAGTATTACCTGTGGTTTAACACACAGATTATAAGTTCATTGGAACACGCGCACCGGTATTATATTATCGCCTATATGTTTGTATATTATCTACTCTCCATTTATCATTGTGTATATGTTTGAACAGAGCAATAATTTATCTCGCTAAACCGATTAAATAGTTTTTCTTAAATAATGTATAGTTATGCCGACTTGAAAGGGGGATTATAATCGTGTTGTTCGTGTAAACCTCTTTAATCGGGTTATCCGCGTGAAAGCTAGTTAAAGCGCATATTTTTCTTTACTTGAAGGTATGCGTACGCCAACGAAAAAATATAAAGAAAACTACTTCGACACTAGATTCGAATTGTTTAGGAGTAATATTCAGAATGTTGAACGTTTATAATTATATAGAAACCATTTTGTAGATTTTAGATAGCTAGAAAACAACTCTATAGAGTATATTGGCCATGGAAATATATTCATTTTATGTTAGCAACATACTATCTGTTCATTATGATTATTGTAATATTCTACGTTCCGAATACAGAAATTAGAGGCTTCAACTCACAAAAACTGCATGCTCGGACAATGACCAATCCATTCTCACAAATCTCTATGGACATGGACTGGCTTAATCATTGTAAGATATGCACACATTCAGCTAGGCACTCTCTTAAAAATCAATCAAAATGCTTTCGCCGCTGATAAATAATTCGTCCTTTATAATTTGTCCTTCAACGTTCATGATATCTTTTTATAAACGTAACTGCCTTTGAATTAACATTTTATAGTAGGTTTCATGTTTGTTTAATCGTCGTGTTTTGCAGTACAAATGAATGTAAATACGTTTGTTTGTATGTGTAATGCATGCAACAATAATAGCTGTCATCTGACAGACACATTTAATAAAACCTTCGAAACCATTCACATTAAAACATTTGTATTATATATATCTTATTATAGTAGCATCTACTTTGAACTACAGTCAAACCTGTGTATAGCGACCACCGAAATGAAACAAGAAAAGTGGTCACTTTAGACAAGCAACCTCTAATAACAGGCTCCATAACATTGGTTTTGCCCCTGCAGAGAATCGATTTTAATGGCCAGTATAGGTAGTCGTATGTTGGATACTATATATATATATATATGGGCAGGTGGCCACTAAGGAAGGTTCGACTGTTTTTTTGCTGCCGTTATAAGAATGGAATATCACCCAGACCAACACAATCGTGAAATCCATGTGCACAAACATTTATCATACAGTATTTATTTTTTAATCCGAAAGAGTAACAACAACAACAAAACGAGACGAGACAGGGAAATATATAGATTCGCCTTTCAAATCACGCTCTAAATTAACCGTCTAGAAATCTCTCGATTCGTCGTCGTCGAAGGTAGATCGACAGGGCCGGAAAGATCGCATCGCGTGTCGCCCGCCGTAAACCAACATGAACCGATCGAGGGACGTGAAGTACAGGAAGTCACGACCACTTATCTCTGTATTGGTGGATTTGGGATTGACGAGAGATTAAAGGCGACCACCACGCAAAGAACAACACAGGCTTGGTCATGTTTGAGAAAATCATGTCCAAGAAATGAGCGGAAATGCAAAGGGATATTTACTAACTCATTGCACCTAACTTTGTACACAGTTTAAAGTCTCTCAGGGAGAAGTCCACATTCAAACACTTTATTCACTTTAAATATCTTTTTTACGACAGAGCATTTCGGGAAACTAAAGCCTCCGTCATAGCGATCTACGTGAGAAACACAAGAGTTATACATTTTGTGGATTTTGATTTGACAATGTTACCAGTTCCCTTTAAGCTGAACGAAATAATAAGAATATGCAGGATTCTCCCTATTGTTTACTGTTATCAATGTCTATCACTCCTCCCCCTTTCTGACTGCCCGAATCCACCACTTTATCCAGTGTCACGTACAGTATAATATGTATTGGGTTGACATCGGTCCCTAAACGTAAATAGTAAGTGTGTGACGAGCTTACAAATATTTTAACTTGGAATAGTCGGTTTGTGAAAAGGAGAGAAGTGGTATATCTCTGTCGTCTGTGATTGCGTCTGTGTGTGTGTGAGTTCTTATGTGTATGTGTGGGTGTGTGCGTGCGTGTGTGTCATGTGTATATATGTCTGTTTTTCCTTCTATAGTAACAACTAATAGTGATCCCGATAATATCGTTTTAATAAAATAATAGGTTTGTGGCGGGCTTGCTTTTTATAACAGTATTTTGTTGTAGTAGTACACCATCTTATAATGGTCGGTAATGCGAAGGAGGACAGTAATTGGAGGTGACTCGGTGGAAGAAGGTGGGAAAATTGCCCCCCCCCCCTGTTCTCCTCTGTATCCTACGCCCCTGAAGTAATTTAAACAACTGAAAAACATAAAACGTTGGCTGAAAAAGCTTCGAAAAAGACTGCACGTACGTGTGATTATCCATGTCTTCACCCCACAGCTATACCATCTGTAATGGCCTTCTATTATGTGGTGGAGGGGGAGGGGGATTTCTGAAGGTGGGTAAATTGCCCCCCCCCCCGTTCTCCTCTGTATCCTACGCCCCTGAAGTCCTTTAAACATCTGAAAAACATAAAACGTTGAATGAAAAAGGCTGCAAGTACACGCCTATATATTATTTGTCAATTCCCTGTTTCTATTTGGTGGAGGGGGAGCTTCTGAAGGTAGGTAAGCCGCCCCCCCCCCCCCCGTGCCCTCCATAAGCTACACCCCATAGAATGTTGACTAAAACAGCTGACTAAAAGTAGGATTGCACGTACACGCCTATTCGTGCCTCCACCCCGCAGCTATATCATTTGTCAATTTCTCGTTTCTGTCACAAGCGATGTCACGGCTCGTGTTTGTTCGGCATTCATCACTCCGTGTTGTAGTTGAAGACTGAGATCGACTTGAAACATGGTGATATCAATTATACACGTGGCGTTTCTCACGCTTCGGGCCAGATTTGCGACACGAATCGTATTTCGTTTTTAATCTCTAACCAAGAAGCGTTATCAGTGTCAAAAAAAGTTTTGGGAGATAATGGGGGCATTTAATTAAGATGTGTTTCACAGTGCTGGAAAGAAAACACTCATCCATAGTGTTAACACAGTGTGAACACACTGTGATTCACAGTGAGGACCACAATGTTAATTTCAAGAGTTTTCACAGTGTGAAAGCCATTTCACACTGTGAACACACTGTGACCACAATGTGAACACAGTTTGAAATAACGTGCGTTCACAGTGTGTAAAAAGGGGAGCTCACACTGTGTATCTCCGCAATTTCACAGTGTGTTTACAGTGTGAATTTGCTTTTACACTATGAAAATACTCGAATTTAACATTGTGGTTCACACTGTGAATCACAGTATGTTCACACTGTGTTCACACTGTGGATGAGTGTGTTCTTTCCAGCAGGGATTGAAGCCGCCCCCACCCCCATGGATACGCCCCCGTTTCAATCGTGCTGCCGCCATAATGTGAATTGATCGCAGGGCCCCCAGGCGTGAGCGATTTCACCTCGTTCGCAGATTGTGATCCCAAAACACATGAAAATGCCAAGGTGATATGAAATGCGAGTTTTTGGTGGTATATCTAGTGTCTAAAAAGACAGGGAGACCTAGAGGGGTGGGTTTGTTTCAAATGAAGGGGGCAACATTAACTTATTTATAGAAAGATCTCGGTGTGGAGTTTTATAACGGTCTTTTTTCTTCGTACTGTTCACATGGTCTGCAAACATTTGGTCTACTAACTATTTTACATGACGCTTGAAACTTGTAATTATATTTCCCAAACTCCAAACCTGATACAAACCTGATACAAACCAAGCCTACACTGTGCTACATTGTGCCTGAAAGGCTGAAACTTTATTTGCATTTCCATAACTCTAACAAAACTTGCCCCAAACCCTAGCCCTAATCAAAGCCCATTTCCCCTAAACTCAATCCTCAGCCTCTTATTTCGCTAGAAAATACAAAATTGGGTGCGACCAAATGGGATGTAGAACAAGCCGTTATTTCCCTTGCCGCATAATAAAACCCCATCCAGTGGCGTAGCGTGAATGGACGGATTATTTGGGGCACACCTTATTACACACATTATTTGGGGCACACCTTGTATATTTTTGGCAAACAAACAATTGTATTGTTTATATCAAAGTATTGGGGTCCACGGCACCGTGCCCCCCCCCCCCCCCCCCCCCACACACACTCCCGTAGCTACGCCAATGCATCTAAACAACTATCTGTGTTCTGGTTTGGAGATAGTTCAATGTCACGTGAAGGTCAAATGGCCGATTAGCAGGAGTAATTGCCTGTGCTTAATCAATAAAGAGAGGCAAAGACATAATCGCGGGAATATCTTGCGATCTCTTATAATTCTGAGTGTATATTATCGCATGAATCAACATGGTAGATCATTTTCCGTCAATGTTATGCGCAAAAGAAGTCACATCAACCTAGCGATGTGTCTTTCATAATTATTGAAGTGGTCACCAGCGAAATTGTACATCACTATAGTAGGGCCCCGTTGCAGAAAAAGTTGCAATCGAATGTAAAATTCCGATTGAATGCTACATGCGCATATCTGATGATTGGTTGAAATGTGCATATTTCCTGAATTGCAATTAATTGCAAATTAACAATCGATTGCAACTCTTTCTGCATAGGGGCTATCATACATCTTTTGTTTTTCATATAAGTCATACTTCATTTAATTTGTTTTACGATAATTCAAAGTCTATTATGTTGGAGACCTCTATTATGAGTATAATATTTTGGATTGGTTTACCGAAACTTACAAATAAGTCGTCCACATGATGCTCAAGTTATGTTGCTTTCCGAGAAAAAAAGAAATCTGGGAAATCAAGTTGGTTACCATGGCGACCCCTCCACAAAAGCCCGCTCTTTTTCCTCATTCCCTGGCCCTCATCTCAACTCCTCATCGTTCGTGAACACAGACCAAACCACACATAGATCATCTGTCTACCTTCCTCATTCATTCGAATAAATTCATAATTGCATCGCTGTATAATGTGTCCCCCATGAGACACTTGTAATAGAATTTTAATGCAAGCGGAAAATAATGCATTATCGGATATTGCTTTTTTGCCTCATATCGCATATGTCTTAGAAACATTCTGTCATAATGAATGAATATACCATATATACCTCTATTTCTAAAATTCTTCATCATTTCATGTCAAGGTCATTGGGGATGCAATAACTATAATGTTTCTCCATTATGATCAGAATTCGAATTTCTTTGCCATGAACAAAAATACAGGTCAGAGATTCCATTGATTCCATGGAGAGGGATATTTGTATATTATCTATACATGGGATAATATATTTAAATAGATGTGGGTAGAATATAACCTTCAATTCAGGATGAGTACAACATCTGCTTATCTTTTGACCTTGATATATATTGTGTGATATTCAATTAAAAAACTCATGAATGAAATCAAAATGTTGTCGCTAAATGACGTCATAAAACCCCTCAGTCAGCCAGTTGCATCTACCTATAGAGTATAGACGGGTGGGAAAAGGGGGGGGGGGTAATTTTCCGAATGGGGAAGGCTTGGAACTGTGTTAAAATGAAATGTAAAATACGTATTTCCATCTTACCCTCGTAACTGCATGTGGAGGTTGCAGAGTAGGTGGGGGGGGGGGGGGGGGGGGGGGGGGGCAACCATATTATGAGGGCAATATCCCCCCTCCAAATATTCTTAAAGACCGATGATGACTTGCTTTCGGTAACAACATTTTTCGCTACCCAGGAGCATGAAAAGTGTTATTTATCATGTTTATATTCTATACATCGGGAGGGTGCCATCCCACTCCCCTTGCCTATATAATTCGGTCTAACTTGCTTACGGTTATACAACAGATCTTGCTTCCCCAAATTGTTATATATTATATGCCTGGGGAGGGTGCCCCTCCCTCACCCCTTGCCCATATAACTCAGTCGTAATGTTCATCGCCCCTCCACCAAAACAATAAATAAATAAATGAACACAATCTAATAACGGCACTGGTGGGGTGCCTGAGGAGACAGGGGCTATGCCCGCCCCTCCTCATTTCCGTTCTTAGGTTTGTCAGTCGGGCACCGAACCTTTAACGTTTGCTGAAGCAATTTGTAACGAGAGGACAGTTGGAAAAGGACGATGTCCAGTCCAGTAAACAATAAATAATTATTATAGATGGTGGTGTGACAACATAAATCAGTAGTCATTGGCGTAGATAGGAAGGGAAGGGGTAAGGGAGCCATTGTAAGTTCGCCACCTCCCTTGTTCAATGAACTCATTGCGCGGGGATGCTTAACCGTGGTTCGCCATTGAACTAGGCTAGTCAGTGCGCACTGCATGACAGCACTAAACCCGTGTGTAAAACGCATCGTGCGCAAGCCGGTCGCAAGATGGCACAGCGCTTCTGATTTACGATGGAACCAATTGGTGGAAAGAAGTCAAAATGGAAAGGACAATGTCCAGCATGTCCAGTACATGCAATTCATTAGCTTGGATAGTAGGTTGTGTATTAAGCAAGTGGTAATCGTGTATAGGGACGTACCGGAGAGGGACCAGGAGCAACCATCCGCCCCTCCTTTGTAACGGCTTCTCTGGGCCATTGAACATGCTAACCATGCTAACCGGGACAATTATTTTAGACAGACGTCAAACTGGAAAGGACGAAGCCCAATATGTCCAATACATGAAGTAATATATGACATACAAGAAAATATTAATTGTGGATGGTAGGGTGAGTGAGAAAGCGGACGTCAGTGACATCGATAGGGAGGCTTCTCTGATGGGGCATTGAACTAACCATGCTAACAGGGGCCAATTTTTAGACAAAGGTCAAATTTGAAAGGATGATGTCCAGCATGTCCAGTATACAATAAATTTGTTGATAGTAGGGTGGGTTAGAAAAAGGCAGTCAGTAACATTGATAGGGAGGGAAAGGGCGGGGGAGGGAGACGAAGGAGGCACAACACTGCGTAGTTTGAAACCTCCCCATCCCTGCCCTCCTCCCCCCCCCCCCCCCCCCCCCCCCCCCCCAGCCTCTCACTCTTCCCGTGATGTTAGAATGAATAAAACGTGCATACATGTGTTTTTTGTTGTTGCATGCAGGCTGCGCCCCCTCATCAGGATCATGTGATATCTCGTCCCCTTTCCAAATCCACCGTCTGATTATTTTCTTTTCCTAGCTACGCTTTTTGCGTCGGTGACTTTGTTCATCAGGCTAGATAGAAGCCCCGGGCCGACAATTTGATACGTCACATAATTATGAAATATTTGTTTACACAGTGGATATTGGTCCCTGATGACTCTGTAAATAGACGATAGTGAAGATAGTGTGATATATCAATCGTGTTTCTGTCCAGGTACTATTTCGAGGATTAAGCATGTGTATGAGTACAGTGTTTCGCCTCTATAGCTTCATGAGAACAGCATCGACGCTTTTATTTCAGAATGATCAATTAGACGAGGCTTGCGATTTTATCGCTACAGTTTTATTTGTTAGTTGTCATTTGCCTATAAAAAAATCAACATCAAAACAATACAGGAAAATTAAAATTTAAACGAATATTACAAGTCATAACAAAATAATTAGTAAGTACGTATATAGATAGGAGTATAGGATATATTAACGAAGATTAAAGCTGGAAAACTCACATACGGTGGTGACAAATGGAACAAAAACTTCTTCCCCCTCTTATTTGAACTCTCACGCTCCTTTTTTACCCCCATTTCTATGGGTAACAAAACACACCCAAAGAAAGAAATACGTTATACCTTTTGCTAGTCGTAACACATGTAATACCTCCTGTCCTTTAAATGCGTAAAACATGACACTTTTGCGCGACTTGCAAGCGAATCACACCAATGTTAACTCCTTGCCTATGAGAGCCTGATGAGCTATGTTCAAAGCCTATGGGAATTTCTGACGAATCTCAAAGGGAGCTGGTTTTAATACTCATTGCCTATCATGCCTATGGGATTCTGATGGACTATGTAAAAGCCTATGGCATTTGTAAGTATTTCAGAATCTTGAAGGGAACGGGTTAAAAGTAAAAGCCAAATGAGAGATATTTTCACTTTTAAAGAAAATCACACACGAACAATTTCTGAAAAGAAACGACCAAATTGATACTCGAGTATCACTTATTCATTTATGCAGGCTTGACCGGATAAATGCATGCCCTAGATACATTTATATTTTGCTATTTAATATCAAAATGCCCTTTTGTGCTTCCAAGTACCATGCAACTCGCTGCCGGAAAAGGGATATTGCAGCGCTCTATATAGTTATGCAAATCAGTGACGTATAGTGGTCGGACTGATTACTGATTACCGGGGGGGGGGGGGGGGGGGGGGGGTGCAAGTTATCGGGGCACACTCTATGCATTTTGTTATTATGTAACTGACTCCACTAATGCTAATTGTGAGGGCGGGGAGGTTTTAACGGCTCTTTTGAGATGAAATGTCACATTGAATATGGAACTACGATCTCCTTTCCACTCCTCACATGTACGTGTACGTCTATATGTATGTTTAATATGGCATTCAAATCTAATACATGCATTTCTAAATCGTTCAAGTCTATCAAATTACGGGCAGGTGTTTTTATGGTTCAGGTAAATTATGTTCTCATGCAAACAAAATGTGTTAATGTTCATGATGATGCTTAGATTAGAACATGTCTTACCACAATAATGTTAGCAATAAGACAGTGATGTATCGATTGGTGTGTTTAAAGGGATCTAGTAACCACGTTGTTGACATTGTGCAAAAAGTGATGAATGGTTGATAAAATGTGCATTGGTTTGTTCATTGAGTAATGTGTGAAAATGTCACATGAAATGGATCTGATATGACCACGTAATGGTAATAAGCGAAAATGCAAAGTAATATTCGCTAACTCATTACATTGAATTTTTACACAGTTATAACTGTAAATATCTTTACAACGAAATGATATTTTTAAAACCTGACCCTGTTCTATGATTATGTTGGTAACAATGAATACAACAAGGGAATGAGGGAATAATGAGAGTTCGTAGTTAGATTTGTGGATTTGGACAATGTTACTAGACCCCTTGAATGGAGACAAACAATGATGCAATCTTCTTCTTGGTTCAAATTTTATGACCAGATATCCATAAACATTATAGCCGGGGGAGGGGGGGGGGGGCCGAGATGTTGTGACCCTAACACAAATATTTGTTCCACAGTGAACCCCCTCTCACTTTCGGGAACAATCATCCCATTTTTATTTCCTGTAAAAATCATATAATTTTCGAGTGGTCATGTGAAGAAAACCATTGTTTTATCAGTAAGTCATGTAACAAAAAAAAAAAAAAACGGGAAAATGAAATAAGTATTAGGACAAAATACCGATCCCCAGCAAATCTTTGCCCATACGCCCACACATACACCAATACCCTTACTTTAAATCATACACATCTTCAAGATGAGTTGAACAATTAAATTGTGGCTCCCATTTCGAATAAATTAATAATTAATCAAAATAACATTGTGGTTTCGTTGGCAACGCGCATGTACTAATTGTGCCTATTCAAAATGATGGACAAACATCATTAAGATTTGATAAGTGTGCTTCCATAGGCTTGGTTCATCCGGGCGTTATTGTGTTTGTTTTAATGAAAAATTACAGTATTAAGTAAATGATAAAGAAATTAACGAGGCAACATACCAATACATACAAACTCATGAATAGTCCATATAGACATTACTTATCGATTTCAAACCCATCTAGAAGAAGATGTATTTTGTATTATGTGTATATATTTTGTTGGGAACGGATATAAATAAAGTCAAACATTTAAATCGAGTCGCACTACCAAGTATCGCCTTCAGTCACAATATAAGGCATTAATTTCGAATTCACCGTTTATTTCGCTAAAATAAATAGGCTTATATTAGGATAAAAATATCCTGATATAATATCTTAATAATAACATTATTCCAAAGTCAATATGCAGGCCAAAACAATTCCACCAGTCCAGCCAATTTTCTCCGAAGTACTTTCAAACATGTCGTTGTACCTATCATGCATATTTTCTGTAGGATGAACATCGGAAGCCCTCGCTGTGTCTTGTTCTATTACACATGATTTCAAACAATTTTCATGGTTGGTTTTCTTCTTGTGAATTCCACATATTTTGTCAACAAAAAGGATTATAATCCACATCCACTCCAGATAATAAGGTCAAAGTTTTATGATGTTTTCAAAATACTCTTTTATATTTAGTTTATCAAATAGAGCACACTATTTGACTATGTATGTAATAAATATGTGCCCTGACGAAGATTCTGCTAGGATCGAAAGCTAGGCTGTATACGACTCTCATTTTACCACATTGGCGATTTTTTAGTAGACAAGCAGTTTTCTGCAGTATTTTCCATATTAATAAATATGCTTGTAACAATTCAACAGAATATTAAACAATATGCATTCTTCATAGACCCAAGCCCGATAATGTTTAGGACCAGTCCTGAAGGGGTTAAGTTAGATTTGTCTGATTACTTCAAATATATCAAGAAATTTAGACCATTGCCATTTTACTCTATCCCTGAACAGCACCTGCTAACTGGTAAAAGTTCAAGGAAATACATGAAATTACGTTTTTACGAAGATAAACAAATACAGTTAAATCTAACTAGCTTTAACTTCCATTTCCCAGTATAAAGCAAACCCTTTCAATAAAAAGTCGTCGGGAAAGCTTTTATTTTTTCACTTCAGCTGCAAATTGTCCCGGGGCGCTGGATTCACTTCTCACACAACACTTTCCCCTGGAGACAACATCAAGAAAGATGAGATGCAGTACGATCCGATCACTGCTTAATTCCAAAAGGTGCTTTGGAGAAATAATGCAGGTGTCATTGTCCGACTTTGTACACAATGCCTATGAACATTGAACGTTCCATGTTTTAATTTTTATTGTGTAATTTGTCCTACCATTTTGATTTCTAAATAGCTAAGGAGCTTTTTAACGAACTAATATATCGTTAACTCATTTTGTTTTAATGGAAAGTGGATTTAGCGCCTTTTGGAACTAAGCTATACAAAGCAGACGCGTATGGCGGGCCGTCAGTGTCAATAAACATCATTCTTAGATAGTATAGTATATCGATCGACGTGAGTGACAGATCAATTGTATGTTTTTTATGCGAACGACTTTTCATCAGTTTATATTCAAGAAAGAAAAGAAAGAAAAAAAACTCTGATCTTTTACGAATTGCCCCACCGATGATCGATGACCGGTGATGATATGAGGAGGAAATGCATCGATCTAGTATCACTTTTTAAACTTCTTTTCATACATTCGTATATGTGATACTCTTTGGACTGTGTTCTGCACAAATTTAAGAGCACCGATTGGTGAGGAGTGCATATCGATCAACACTACAACAGATATAATTATTTTGAACGCATATGATTGATACGTGTGTAAACAAATAACAAAACTTAGTGGCACAAAATGCACGTCATATTTATCAATAAGCCTTTCAAGCTCACTTCCCCGAAGCGAAGATCCAAATCCCATTTAATAAAGTGAACATTATGTCCTTTAGATAAAAAGGATTCTTTTCCAAGTATGTTTTATGCAATGTCATCAGGTTTAGCAGAGATTTTACCTGGCTTACTTGTATCAATCTTGCTCGAGCGAGAATAACACTCGACCGTTTTATCATTTTGTTTCCCCATGATCCAACCTCCTCAAGCAAGATATAAGATACCCCTTTACAAGTTAAAAAGTCTTACTCGATTTCTCTATTTGTCCCATTGTTCCATTATCGATCACGTAAAGGAAATATAAACTATACCTGTCCAGTACGACATGTGCATACGTGGTTTAACTACCCCGGTGTTTAAATATTTCCATTAACAAGAAGCGAAATATATTGGTCAGTTTTAACAACATTAGTTTGTATGTACAGCGCTGTTTCTAGAGAATTAATTTATGTAGTGATATTCCGCGACCTAACAATCCCTAACAACAAGGCAAGAATATACAATTCCTATTTAAAAAGTAAAAACCTACCTTCCTTATTTTTTAATTTATCTTTTATTCTTCATATAGGTATCAAGAGATATCTTAATGTTATGTTTTGTGATACATTTATTTGTTCCTCGAGCCATTTACATAAACCTAACAAAAAAATTGAGTTATCTTTGATTCTTTACAGTTAAAGGGGTAGTACAGTTTTGGTAAGGCTGAACTTTAGTAACCAAACCTGGACAGTAACATTATAAACTAATAGTTATAACTCCACCATGCTCGAAAGATATACAAAATTACAAACGACTATGTAAAAAGCCCGTTATCATTCAAAAAGAGCCATTATAACACAAGAGTGCGCTTTATAAAAAGGCATTGGTTTCAACCATTTTCCATACAAAATTATGCATGTAATGTTTCATTAAAATAATGATTAAATAGAGAGATCATCAACAACTATTTAAAAAAGGCTTTTGAAAATTTTTGAAAAAGTGCAAGCATTTTTGTTTTTGTTGAAAAAATCATCTAATTATTTGGGCCCCAAATAATTATAAGATCTGATATATTTGTTGATATTTCAGCCGTTTCTGGGTCGATTTCAACCAAATAAAGTGTATTCTGCCATTAAAATTGCATGTTCTCTCAAATTCGACACTCAGTTTTTCATTACCTCGCAAAAAAATGAGATGTGCAGCGCCCTCTCTACCAAAACTAAACTACCCCTTTAAGGTATCTAGAGATAGTTTATTTGTTCTTGTGGTATTATGTTTTGTGATATAACTTTCTCGAGCGTTTTACATAATATAACATATATCAATTGTTTCTTTAATTTATATGTGATTCTTCATTTTTATGGTATCAAGAGATATTTGATTTGTATGTATTGTATGTATTTTGTATTTTGTTTTTGTGATCTAAATTCCTCGGCCGAGAGGTGTACTTTCCATTAAGACACAGAACAAAAGTTGTTCATCTGATTTCTTTCAGTTGCTACTTCTTCTTGATTTCTCTTCATTTTGTGTCCTTTAAAGGTTGGTATGCCCTGAGGGACGTTTGGAAGGATCATATACATGTACGTGTAGTGACCTACAATGTATATACCACGGGCAAGATATAGTTTACAATTCTATTAAACCAGAGCAACACAAATCAAATCTTCATCAGACTGTCCCCCGCTCAATTTCTTTTGTTCAGTACATACTGTTACATACCCTGGAGATTCGGAGTAACAATCTTTGTGATTGAACAACTCCAAACATGCGAGGGATATAGTTCCGATTTTAGAAAAATATAGAATTCATGTTAATATTATTGTACCAGATCAACACAATATCTTTATCCAACTGCCCCCCCCCCCCCCCGCTCAATTTATTTTGTTCAGTGCATACATGAACTACCTCGGGGAATTGGAATACAAATCTGTGTGATTGAACAACTCCAAAATCATGCAAGAGATATAATTACTTTTATAGCAAAATATAATACCTTCCTTGATCAGATTTGTAAAAGTTATTTTGAGCATGCATGGTTCAAATAGTAGTGCTCTTCAGAAATCCCTTTACAGTCAATGCCCGGGGACCATTGAATTAAACATTGACTTGTGCGTAATTATATCTTTGTGTCCTGATACGATTACACGCAAGATGAATAAAATATTAGAGCTTATCATGGGGTATACCTATTCGGGGGCGCATCACCCGCGAAGTAAAAAAACACAACAACAACAACGTATGCGTTAACCCCCGAATCCCTATACCATGTATACCCCGAGAGTTTTAAAACTGCAAAATCCCCCCCCCCCCCATCCCCACCTCATCCCAAGAGTTTGCAAAATACGTTAATTTGTATTATGGCAAATGCATTAAATTATTGAGCAGGGAAAGGGAGAGACCAATCGGGAGAAGTTAGGGGGAGGGAGGGGGGGGGGGGGGGGGTCATGATGCAATAAAGGGGGATATAACCAGACAAGGTGTCAATGGCTCTAACTCCCACCCATGCCCTCCGCATACAAAAAAAGCTACTCCCATGGCCATACCATTTTTTATTCTTGAGTAGATATGCGGGGAGTATGCATGGCCTAGTGTCAATTTACCCAGCTTGTTTGACATTGTAGACAGAAGGTTATTGGACTTATTTCTCTGGCCTCTAAATGGTAATGTTCACCACCCTCCTGGTGACAAACAGACACACACACGCACATGCACACATACGTAATGTACATACTACCCTTCGCAGACAAACATCGTCCCATATATACACTTACGCAAACACAAAAACACTTACACAAACACGTTTAAAGAAATACACGAGCATTCTCTTACATAAACACATTCAAAGTACACGCTGTAACATTCTCGAATTAAAAGAAACATGTGAAAGAGCACACTCTCACACTCTCAAACACACGCGCAAAGACACATGTTCAAACAAACGCACGCATGTGTACACGCGCAAAGTCACAAACAAACGCACGCATGCACACACGCGCAAAGACACATGTTCAAATAATCACCCACGATCAAATACACAAGAGACACAGTCTTAAATTGCCCGTTCGTAACATTAAAAATCAAATGTGTAGATGCGGGATCATTATTCAATTAATGTAAATACATCCATGTGTTCCTTCAATTGCGTCTGTGGAATGTTCACATTGCAGTATTAATGTAAGACAAAGAATGATCTCTTTTAATTGGTAAACTTAGTAAACGTTTTCGCGAAGTCCTCATGAGATAATGTAATGATCTTAGAGGCAGCACCATGATTTCAAAAGTGAGAGGGGAAAGTCCTTGTGATGGTGGTGGTGGTGGTGATGGTGGTGGTGATGGTGGTGGTGATGGTGGTTGTGGTGATGGTGGTGGTGATGGTGGTTGTGGTGGTGGTGGTGGTGGTGGTGGTGGTGGTGGTGGTGGTGGTGGTGGTGGTGGTGGTGGTGGTGGTGGTGGTGGTGGTGATGGTGGTGGTGGTAGTGGTAGTGGTGGCGATGGCGGTGGTGGTGGTGGTGGTGGTGGTGGACCAGTGCATAGGGGCCGAAATTGTGTTTGAGAGACAAAATCCCATTTTGACACGGTTAGTGTTATAGGGAAACTGGGGAAGGTGACTGAGAAACAATGCTCCCCATGCCCCCCGTACCCCCCCCCCCCCCCCCCCCCCCCACACCAACAGCACAACCAATGACTGATGTGTGTACATATGGCAGGGTAATGATTTCCGATACAACTAGCTCTTAGGAATGCGTAATTAATGCGGCATCATACTGTCAACTAATTAACACTTGTCAATACTATTAAAACGAATTACCGACCCCGAGTGGAACATGTGTTTACTGTGAATTTATATGTTTTTGTGACAAAGTTCTTTCAATTCAAAACAGGCTGGATACTGCAACTGGTTAATTGGATGTAGACAACAGTTAAGGCAATATTTATTTGCTTCGTATGTTCTTTTTATTGCGACTACTTCTTCTAGCGGTTACGATACAATTTTACATTGCATTACATGTATCATAGTGTTGTATATTTTAGGATTTGGTTAATTCGCAAATGCAACATGTAGCTAACCAGTTAAAAATGTGTTGATGGTTCACGTGTTAAGCCATGATCCACAAAAAAAGGTGACAAAATCACGAATCAGGAATATTAAGACGATCCACAAGTCAAAATTGCCTATGGTCCAACATTTTCAAGACCAAATTCCAAAGTTGCGGGATAATTGTCTTATTATGAAATGAAATACCATAAAAGATAGTCTTAGAAGATTGGAACTTGAAAATATCTTAAAGTAGAATTATACTGATTTGTAGAATAAACGGTCGCTGCGACCGGTTTATTATTTTAGCATCTACAGAACTTTTATTGTATTTCATGTTTGTCATGTTTGTACTTAATGTTTAAACATCATATATAAAATAGATTTTGGTTAACTGGTTAAGCACAATCTAAGAGATTAAATGAGATTTGTAATGTAACAGCTTGATTTGTATTTTAATTTGGTTATGGATAGCAAATAATCCACGATACAAATAGACTCAGCATAGAAAGGAAATGAGCCTGTGAGAGATACAATCGAGACTACAATTGTTTTTGTATTGCATCATTTTAATTTTGCATCAATGTGAACTTACAAATTTCACTTATTGGATATCCTTGTGGCTTATTGAATGTTTAATAGCGAATGATGCCTGCAAAAGACGGACAATATCTTTAATCTTGGTAAGATGTGGACTTACTTCTGTACTTCGCACGTCATCAAACATACTTTACACTTCATACTTCATACTGAATTGCTCTACGCTCTTTCCAGTCATGCATGCTGTCGGCTATGTTTTCAGTATCTTTATCTGCGCACGATACATCTTCAAATTAAATATGTTTATGCTCGTTTCATGGAGATTACGTATTTTTTGTTGATTCTAAACCACATTGAAAACTTCGTGCGCGAAGTTTCAATACACCTTCAACTTATCAAAGCGTGTGTTTAACCATATGAATACAAACTATATTCGTATTGATGTATTTTGTACGTCTATATGTTTCCGAAAAACACTGATCAACATTAAATTGATGATGTATTAAAGTACGTGTGTATAAGCCACAATAATTCTTGTAAAATTCAAATGATCTTAACAAAAAGGCAAAACTGTTATTTTGTAGAAAGATTGGAAGATTGTACTGAGAACATCTTATACTAAGTATAGTTGTATTTGAATTCATTGGAAGTATCAGTAATCAAACAATACATGTAATGACACATGATACAGCATATCACGGAGCTCGTAAGCAATCTACGCTGCTAATGAGCAAAGTTCCGGTCCAGTGGGGAGATTTTAACGAACTCTCAGACATGTTCGATGATATTTGAATCGGCTAAAAGGTTTCAAAGATATTGCATAAATGATGAGTATGCTATCTGGTAACCCAAACAATATCATAGTACGTACATTAGTCTCACGTATCCATGTAGTTATTAGTGCACTGACCTTCAGTCATTATTAGTCTGTTTATCGACGCTACTGTAATGTATTAACCAGACTTCCTATAACCACCCGGGGAACTCAACATGCTTCAATGTCCTGCAAATGGGTTTATTACCATTACTCAATATCATAATCATTAATGTAACACTGCCGAGACACATTGAAAGGGTTATTATGCACTTCGCAGGGTTAGTACTCTACCGATTAGTGTATAGAGCTACATTGTTCCATCACTGCAGAGAGCGTTACGTCCAAATAAATGGGGTAGCAAGTAAAAACTCGAGAGTGGTAAGAAAATGAGGGTCATGTACCCCAATAGAGGGGGCAGTCTAAACCAAAAATGAAATTGGTGTGATACACTTCTTTAAACATTTCTACACCGAAATAGGAGGAGAACATAAGGGGCAATATACCACAAGAGGACATGGAGGCACACTCACCCACCCCACCCCCTGCAATTCGCCGCTATATATTCGGCAAACCGATTTACGCGAGCGCGCATTAGCTACTGAGCGAGCTAAGATTGAATATAATCAATCACGCTGTTTAAGCTCCATACTATATTCCATCACATTAACCAGCGACATTAATGTGACGAAACCATTAACTGCTTGCTTTCCTTTGATTTATTATCAGCAGCGATATGATGCGGAGCTCCAGAGCTTACATATCGTCGGTTTAGAACGAGAAGGGCGCTAAGTCACTGTTGGTACTTCATGTGTAATGTTTGAAAGCTGTCTATAAATCAATGTAATTTGCTTATTTTGTTGAATGTTCCTCAAAAGGTTGCTGACAAATTGGCACCGAGGAGACCCCAACCTCAAAGATGGTTCCGAAACTCAATTTCGCCCAAAATCGACTTTACGCCCTTCTCACTCTCACCAGACGATATCAGATATGAAGGATAATCGTTTTGAAACAAACAGCAGAAATGGTATTAATTTGATTTACAAAAGACCTTGGCAGGTGTTCGAAACATATAGAGAAATAGAGAGGGAGCGGGAGAAAGAGAGAGGGTAGAATGTAAAGAACATAATCACCAGGTCCATTACCTCACACCAGACAGGCATTACTTATATGACAGGTCTAAGCATTTAATCATAACAAATCAATCATATTCAGGAAACATTATACAATATTCTATAGAAAATTATTCATGTTGTGCGTTTATTCCAACATAGCCTGGATAACACGCACCTTGGCACTCAATTAAAAGGTACATTGTACTATACATGTATTGGAAATCGATAGAGGTCTGATTATAAATATTGAATTTCATAATAACGACTGATAATCTTCATTTGAATGTGATGATGTATGTATGTATAATTTTTTGGGGGTCTGATTATTATTCCACCAAACGATTCATAATAAGTGATATACGTGTTCCTATGGTTTCAACAATCTTGTACTTTCACAGGTTTTTTTGTTTACATTTGGACATCGACATGACACCGTATTACATGATCGTGCTTGTAGGCACATTTTTTGGCTCCAATATGTGGACTGAAATTAATTCTGACCAAGGTGTAAACTATCACGCGTTTTGCGTGAACGCGCGTGACAAAAGTGGGATATACGAATAAATACGCCGGTAACAAGGTTTCAGCAAGGTAATGGCATGTTATATACGCGATACGACCTGGGAACAGTGGCGAAACGCCGGGGGAATCGGGCCGCGTGACCCCCCCCCCCCTGAATTTAACATTAATAACTTAATATCCTTTACGAAGAAATACATTAATACAGAATGTACCACAAACAAATAATATGCGTGCCCCCCTCCCTAACCAATCCGACCACGTTCATAACTTGCTGTATATTCGGTCTACTTCCATTTTTTGTTTGCTAGCAAAAACATGAATCAGAAGCTTGAGATTAGGATTGGGATCAGGGTTAGGTTTGGACACTTTCAGAATGATCACCGGGATCTGATTTTATACTTCTTCTAGGCATTCGAAAGGGGAAAACAACCAGGCATGAACGAACCACTAGAGAAGGATGCATGGAGAGTTTGGTCGACTCAGAAAAAAGTTCACATTTACAAATTTGCTACTGAAGTTACTCCACGTTTATAGTCGGAAATAACCGACTCTACACGGGGTTTACGTTATATCGGACTTATAATCTTATAATCTACCCCATTTATAAATATGCTGCAAACAACCGACCGTCGGGTGGAATATATTATAGAGACTGATTTGTAGGTCTACTCCACGTATTTCCATGATAAACAACACTGGGAAAACGATACAGCATGCGACCTCTATAACGGAGGGTGAGTTTATTAGGTCAGATCATAATCATCCTGATAATCGATCCCCCCGTGACGTAGTTAGAGGGTTTTATCTTGGTTGAATCGATCACCCAGGTTCGTGTTTCTACTGATAACGAGAAAGTAGATTGCTGGCACGTAATCATGGTAATCCAGGGCTAAGTGTGTGTACGAGAATATGTATGGTTTGTTTGTATGTGGGTGTGCGTGCGTGTGTGTGTGTATGTGTGTATGTGTGTATGTGTGTGTGTGTGTGTGTGTGTATGTGTGTGTGTGTGTGTGTGTGTGTGCGCGCGTGTGTGTGTGTGTGTGTGTGTGTGTGTGTGTGTGTGTGTGTGTGTGTGTGTAAGTAAGTGTTTTGAAAGACAGACTGTGGCCGCTGTGTTTGTTCTTGCGTGTGCGTGTGCCCGATTGTTTGTGTGTTTGTTTGGTAGTCAATTATGAAAAGGAGTTGCTACTTATTCCTTGTGACGGTCGTGTCTTACATAATTATCACGTATTTGATACCGATAGATTAGAATCACGCACTACAATCGAGCTTTAACACTGAACTTAATATATTTGTGCTCCTCTTGCCGTGGGCTGTTTAGATTTGTATATGGTGGTTAAACAAATAATTGGAGGAGCATCAAGGTTTTGAGCACCTCGAAGAATAACAAATCTGATTCAACAGAAATCTTTAAAAGGTGATCCATTTACTTTGTCAAATACAACCAAAATAATTTGAAGCTTTTACATTTCTCGTGCACCTTGTTAAATAATGAAATGGGTTTTGATTTTTTGAATCTATCCTTAATAACGGAGATTTATGATTGAATGTAATACCATCAATGTTTTCGATTGTAGTAAAAATCATTTTGCAGTATGTAGGTAATACAATCTTCACACATCATTCAGAAGAATCTTACAATGATATGATTGAATTCTCAGATATCACTGCATGGTATCTTATGGAGTTAATGAATTACTTTATATCGATCTAGTGACTATGCTGAAATTATGGAAACGGACATTTGGATACAATTTGTATCTCTGCGAACGCATATGTCCATTGAGTGATGTATGGAAATTCGATGTTACTGTAAATTAATGTAATTTGGTCAAGTAATGCGCAACAAAATCGTAGTAATATTTGCCATCTCATTTTGTACACAGTTAAAATTATCCCCGGGACTTTTTTTTTTCTCAATTAAAATGATAGATAACTACAAAATAAAGAGACAATGACAAAAAACACACAACAGTTTCACATTCCAATAGGTAAAAGGGATGCAATTAACCAAGCATGAGAGAACTTCCACTAGATATGCAAGTAAGTTTGGCTGCTGAAGACAAAGTTATGCATTCACCTCTGTGTTACCATGGTAATATTTAACTGTATACAAACATATTAATATTATTATTATCATGTTGAATTGGAAGTTTGTTTCCCAGTTTCGATACATATCACTTTGTGCATGATGTAAACACACTGTTAACTGTGAGTATACACTGCGAGTAAACTTACAGTATATACAGTGTGCTCTAGTGACACGCTTTCTTTACGAATTACGGATGAATTGGATTATTCATAAAACAAAACGTTCCAATATATTTGATTTGTATCGCAGTATGACAACATCTAAACAGATAGTTTTGTCGGAAAACTTGCATTCAAACAAGACTAAGTGAACTATATTTGATAGGGTATACTGGAAAGCCAACGAACCTGTATATTTAATATGTCGGACTATTACACTGGACAGATCAAAGAAGCAATATGCTGAAATGAACATTTATCCTCCCTGTATCATATCTAGAGGTTGATTCACGTATATGCCTAGACAATTCAAACCATGGGTGTGGCACTTTCCGGGAACGGTATGAAGCATGAAAATATTAATTTTCTCGAAAAAAAAATCAATCGAAAGACTTTGCTATATTTCCTATGGTACCGCTAAAATGTCAAAGCAGCGGCAGAAAAGGAAATACTGGCCGAAAGTCAACTTTAGGGCGAGAGTAGCTAGACGTTCGTGCTCTTATATTAAAGAAGATGTACTATTATACGTGCATACATTTGTATATACTATTAAAAAAAACAAAAGTGCTAGTTTCATGTAAAAAGTGTAAACAAAGTTATGGATCGATTCATCTTGTTTCAGCAGAAAATGGATGGGATTAATGGTATATACATCAATATTATATAGTTCATCTGAGCCATGCATTGTGGATATAATAACGACATCCCGCTATACACATAGACGGTACTAAAGTCATCGATCGCCTGGCCGTGATGATCGATATCAGAATCGCTTTACGGAGTAGATCGGACACGAAGAAATAGCTAGTCTCCATCGACCCAATCGCATATTTCGAGAAAACAAATCAAAATGGACGGCAATGTGTCCTTATTTAGGCTTTTATGCGTATATCTGTTGATGGTCGTATGCTCTGTGCAGAGTGGAACATTTTATTGAGCATAAGCATTAGGTCCCAGCCGGAATTTTGAATTTGACAAATTTAAATGAGCATTTTTTTGGCATAATGTTTCAATCTAGTATTCACCAATCGGACGGCAATATGTCCTAACTGTATTCGTTGATTATCATAGCCATATAATAACTGGGCAGTCCGATAAGGTCCAAGTCGGAGTATATGTTTTTAAATTTTGTTATTTAAATGATCAGCGTTTTGTTTTGCAGAATGTTTCCATCGATTACTTAGTATAGCGCAAATATTTATAGCCTCTATACCCAATCGCATCTCTCGAAAATATCAATTACGTGCAAAACCCTTAGGCCTTTAGACATCATACGGTTGTTTATATTGCATGCATAATTATACAATTAGGTTCACGCCAATATATCTCAAATGCATACGAATGGGCCAATTTACGAGATAATTGGTATTTTGTCCGCATAACAATATACCCGGTGTTTTGCAGCATTTTGGAATTAAAGTAATCATCATGAAAGTACCACGATCAATCATGGTCTATGCAGAAACGCAGAATCATATCCAATGCATCAACATAAAACAATATTATACAATCGTTAATGGAAAAACGTTTCTAAAAATAAAAAGCGTAATGACTTTGTTTTTTTCTTCTCAATATTTCAGATAAATTCAGATATACATGTCCACAAAAACGTATTTATGCTTGTGGTACGACGAATCCTAGACATCGATAATGCTATAGTTATGAAGTTTCTAAAATGGGAACACAGTAATTTTGTTATTTCATTCTTCCTGATTCTGTTTTTTGCTTTTTGTGTATTAGGAAAAATTGAAACAAAACAAATGATTGTGTTCCCATTTTAGAAACATCCTTCCTATATCTTGCCTATACCAGATAATTTGTTTATGCATGAAGACGGGTTTGTGGACAGAAATAAATAACTAAAATTATCTAAGATATTGAAAAAAGTCTAAATCTATAAACATTACTAAAAAGCAATGTTTATCCGCAGATGGTCGAGTGTATAAACGAGCAGTTAAATTCATCTTAAATCTATATTAGTCTGTTTATTCTTCGTCACGATATTGTGACTAAAGTGGATCCTGCATGTTTCCTCGTAGAGGGTCAAGATGTCACATTTCATATGCCTTATATTGGCCACTTCATGTTTAATATTATAATGTGTCTTTCATAATGTTTGTTTGGGGCACACTTGATAAAAAACGAATATTGGCCCATGTTGCTATGCAGGAGCGTATAGCGTGGTCGGACTGATATATTTAGTCGGGGGGGGGGGGGGGGGGAGCGAATTATTTTGTGGCACAATCAATATATGTTTTATTATTCATTTATTTATTTTTATTTATTTATATATTTAATATTATTTGTTTATCATTTATTTTGTTATTGTATTTATTTATTATTTATTTATTACTATTATTATTATTATTATTATTATTATTATTATTATTATTATTATTATTATTATTATTATTATTATTATTATTATTATTATTATTATTATCATTATTATTATTATTATTATTATTATTATTAATATTATTATTATTTTTTTTTGGGGGGGGGGGGGTAAAGTATATTCCTCTCATGTGTTTTTGTATTTGTTTTATTATTGGAGGGGCACGTGGCCCCACCCCCCGGGGCTACATAACTGAGTACAAGCAGACATGCTCTAAAGTGCATCTTGCCTACCTTCACATATAGACATACAAACAGTCTCTGTTCCGACGGTTGATCCACTGAGACTGGCAGGCCCACATCAGGTTGTCTAAAAGATGGTTATTTCTGACTATCATCCTCGTAGGGGGTTGAGATGTCACATCTCATACGAGCACTTCATATTCAATAATGTGTCCTTCAAGTTCATGTTTTGGGGGCACACTTGATGAAAACAAAATATATTGCCCCATGTTGCTTTTCCGGCCAACGTCCCCTAGAGATAAGTTATGACTAAATAAGACCAAACATGCACGTATGACGTCGGTATGTTTATATTTAGACATGAGGGTCCTTGTATTTGGGTTATTACAACACATAGCATGAATGGCAGACCCAAAGTATGTACAACAATATAGGTCAAGGGGAAATAAAAGATAATAAAGGCTGGCGTATACAGTCAGCAGGTGCTTTGGGGCTGAACCCCCTTCCCCCCCCCCCCCCACAACCCCAAAACCACAAAACAGCTTCAAAAGACGGCACAGTGACTAAAATGTACAATTGTTTCGTGTTTTGTTACTCCCATTCTCAATACCCCAAATTCCTTCTTATATCTTGCCTTGACCATAAAATGTACTATCTATAATCATCTAAATAAACGACAGTATCATATCGCTCGTTTAGTGGAGTCCATAATTTATACAGCATATATTCTTCAGTCTCTGGTCAGTGTCAGACTCGAACCTACAACCTTCCGCACTGCAAGTGCCTGCATGTCTAACCGCTTAATGATAGCACCACTTCTCTCTATAAATAATAGTAAATATAAGTAACACTTCATTTTTACACAATTTACAACATATTTAACTAATATAGTCTTTTAAAACAAGTATGTCATTATTAATTGAAAAATGTTTTAACAGTAATAACTGCTAAATATAATATATCTTTACTACATAAAATAGACGGATAATATTATGACAATTCATCAAAGTATATGGGAACATACATAATTAAGCAGTACCTTTACAGGTAATAACTGATGATACACTATTTGTTTAATAAATTATTCATATATAATATGAACGCATACCATGTCAATTTCGTAAAAATTAGCTTCAAACATGTACGATGACCTTTCTCATCATTTCAAAAGGTAAGAAGGACATTCATGGTTTACAGTAATTAATTTATTCCTGCTGATTCCACGCACTGTAGTCATACGAGACCACATGTCCCAATTAAAGTGGAATAAACATACTACTCTTGTATTAATTGGCACATACCGCCAAAAGCACGATCTGTAAATGTCATGTGATAGTGATACACCAACAGTCATGAAAAGTTTATGTCCACAGCATTACCAACATCATCATACCTCATGTGTACATATGATGCATTAAGAGAGGCAGTATATTCATCGATATAATAGATTTCTAAATTCACGCGAAATAGCAATCAATTGTCATTGGTTATTTATATTTTTTTACAAGGATACATTAATTATATTTTATTACATTAACATATAGATAATTTCGCGTTGGTTATTTTTTTATCATTTTTATCAATCGTCCATCCATTGTAATCATAACGTTGTAAATAAAGAACTAAAAGTTTCCCCTCAATTACTTCTACTTCTAGGCTTGCGTTAGTGACAGTATTACATAATATTAGGGTTGCTTTCTGTGCTCAATGTGTATGTGGAACGGGGAGGGGCGCGATATACGGAACATTTTAAATCGTCTATATTATTTGGTTTTCCAAAGTAGAATTTAAAAAATATTAATTTTGAATGAATGAATGAATGAATGAATGAATGAATGAATGAATGAATGAATGAATGAATGAATGAATGAATGAATGAATGAATGAATGAATGAATGAATGAATGAATGAATGAATGAATGAATGAATGAATGAATGAATGAATGAATGAATGAATGAATGAATGAATGCCTGTATGCATGAATAAATAAATGTTAAATTACACATCGCCGCTCGGGAAGCTGGTAGGTCCTGTAATACATATAATGTGATTGCTTAATCTAGTAGGGAAAAGGTTAATTGACTAATAATAATTTTGATGAGCATTAATCTAGTTCGTTTGCATGTTAAATACAAATATAAATGTAACGAGCGTCCTTGAAATGACTGTAACGAAGTGTGAAAAAGGTCAGGCATACTGGGGCCTTTGGGCTACATCGGTATGATGTGGGCTATAGATAGGTGGTATTTGGAAAGGTGTCACATTTTAGACTAAATTAGATAAGAGCTATAGTGTTGGGAAATAATCGATACAATTGGGCAGGACTGACATCGTGCTTCAACATCGCATGCGAACGTTGGATTGATCTGACCCAGTTCAGTTTTGAATCCACCTTCCATACGAATTAGGCAAATTAGCGCGAGGCATCGCCGTTTTACATTCGATTAGATATGAGTGTTGGAATGAAAATTTATTCATTTGAATGAGCCGGTTAAAAATAGAGCATCAATTAATTATGCACCGATACTGAATGCGAAAGTTGCAATGGACTAAACGTCTAAATCACTCGAGTGTGAATGCTACAAATTAAGCGCACTATTAATGGTGAAATGGTTCCGACAAAATTCGATAAAGAGTTTTGAAAAAATTATCAGTTCGGCTTAAGTGACACAGTTTTACAATGCGTCAAGACTGAATTCGAAAGTTGGACTGTACGTACAAAAACTCAGGTTTTACCTTGGTGTTAACACGGTCATTATTAAATTATGCTGCATGATGAACAGAATGTAACAAAATGTTTTTATAAATACCCTATATACATGATGCGCATAGGGTGGTATAGGAATAGTATACAACTAACGAATGGGCTTCTTGTGATAGTCAAATCTATTACCGAGGTGGGCTCAAAATGATTATTACCCGAAGCGTAGCTGAGGGTAATAGTCATTTTGAGCCCACCGAGGTAATAGATTGCCTATCACAATCAAGCACATTCGTTAGTTGTTTTATATCACTCATCAATATCAGTGATTGTGTTCAGCTTATAGCAAAATAAGTGATAATCTCTGAATATTTCATAAAATCGCTTGTAAATTTTGATATAAAAATCAATCGACATTAAAGAAGCCAGTATGAGCCTCCAGAACCACGGCGCATCTAATACGCTTAAAGTCATTGTTATTTTGCGCACACAATCACAAAGACGCAAAACTGAGTGCGCACCAACGCGCTGGCAGTTGCGCACATACGCGATGAATGCGTGCTAGCGCTCCCACTGATGTGCTTATTGGCTGTCTTGGCGTTCTTCTTCCCAGGGTGTTAGTTTTTACCAGCAAATGTCAATCACGTGACTAGAACGTGTGCGCCATAGAGTACTGCACACATTTGATCGCGTGTGCATTTTGCTTAAACACATGATCTATGGGACGAACGCGTAACGAACTTTTAGTGTTAATTTTTTGCTAACAGCCCGGTCAAGTGATTGCGCGGGGATTGCGCGTGTTGTCCAAAACTATCATTTGTCAAATACAATGGTAAAACGATCTTATGAGGGATATAATGATAATTATCAATTTGAGAACAACACCTCATTCAGAGGCGGTAATTTGTTTCCAGATGCGCAGTAACCATGGTAACTAATGTGGTGATATTATATTTGAGGGGTCAGTCGTTGCTGTGTGGACGCAGAGAAACTATGGGAATGAGTTACAGATATGGAGGTGTGACGTGAAGAATACAAATATAATTATATACGTATAGTAAACAGTGTGGGTAGCTACTGGGGGCATGGAGGCAAGTGCTGCCCCCCCCCCCCCAAAAAAAAAAACAACAACAAACAAAACAACAACAACAAACAAACAAACAAACAAAAAACAATTACAAAAATAAGAAAAAAAGCAACAAACAAACAAACAAACAAACAAAACAATGAACAATTCATAAGGGGAAAATTATGTGTACAAATAAAGAAAAAACATAAAGTGTGCACCCGATATTTTGCCTTCCCCCTAGCTCGCCCCCTCAGTCAGCTTGACCACGCTACGCCACGGATATTAAGGATGGGGAAAGGGCAAAGTTATGTATAGTATGTAATGCACGTATAAATATAATATAAAAGTAATTGAACATCATCGCAGAATGAAACTGAATGGGAAAAGCTATTCAGAAAATATATGCTATTAAAGTGATTGGAAATTACTGAAGAAGCAATTGAAATTAAATGGGAATTCATATTTAGCACAGGCCTGGGCGTACGGATACAATTTCATGCAGGGGTGAGATCGCTTGCCCCATTGCCCGTATACAACGTGAAAGGTTTTTGACAGAAAATGCGCTGATTTGTATGCGAACTGTGTTTTAATTGTTTTTGCTGCCCTAATGCAAACTAATTTTGCTTTAACATGACGGGAGATTGTCTGACTAAAGGAAATTTTGCCCTAACATGAGGCGAACGAATAAGCCCGGATATGAGGTGATTTGCCCAAAGATTGGTGTTTTCAAAAATCGAGGGAGGAGGGGAGGGGGGGGGGGGGGCTGCAGCCCCCTAGCCCCCGCCTTGTAAAGTACCTTTTGAAGTCAATTTGGAGTGGCGATTAGATAAGGCGAAGGACAGTCGTTGGAAAATAGATTGGGAGAAGCAGAAATCTATAAAGAAGAGAAGATGGAAGAAGAGTGCATACTGAAGAAGATGAACTCTTGAATTGCGATGCAAAACGTGACATCTCCCTTTAATGTCAATCTGAGATTAAATCTGCTAAAATATAAAGTTAACAATGGTCAAATGTGTGAAACCATGTGGATTGAGCGTTATAAGGCCATTAATACAGCCTGTGGCGAAGGTGGGTTGTATACCATCATAACATGCATATATACCATCCATGCAGCTTCCGCGGAGCTTCCAGTACATATGTGATGCCAAATGTTCAGATAACTTTTACTTCTAATTCATTACAATATCTATCTACTATATAACAATCAAAGAGATCTCCATTTGGTTTCTACAGGGCATGAACATCCCTAATACCGATACAGAAATTGACTTAGCTCTTTTCTCTTTCTCAACCAAATCATATAAAAATCAATCAAATAATGAGCAAAGTACCATTTAAATTGTGTATTTTGTTTTGCAAGGCCTGCCTTACAATTCAACATTTTCCAAAATGGTGTTTACGATGTGTTGGAACGTAAATATTAAACAAATCTATAATAGATAAACAAACATGTACATAGAAGCAGAGACCGAGTAACATATAAGAAAGGAAAGCGGTAAAACATATTGAGTATTTTCTCTAATGGGCAGATGGGAGCATGCACTTGTATGTTAAAGGAACCGCGTAATTCAAGAGCACTTATTGGGTGCAGTTTTTTTAATGGGGAAGTCAATCATGCCGATGTCATATTGCGTTCTAATGGCATGAATGAAAAGGCATGAATATGGATTCGTGCACAAGGCCAAGTATTATAGTGTTGTAGGCCTGTAGCTATACATGGTAAAGTATGGGGGTAAATAAGATATTTAGAGAGACACAGAGTGTGTGTAAATGGTCGTCCGTATATCCCTGGATGAGCCTTGTCTTTCATGCTAAAAACCTGAGTGAAAATATTAACCAGACATGGCTTTAAATCAAAACGCTCCCAATGATCGAAAAGTTGAGAAATGTGTAAGTTACGGTGTGCCTAAAAAATAAATGTGGTGGGGGGGGGGGGGGGGGGGTCCCTATCGCACAGCCACCACCCCCACCTCCATTATAGCTGAACGCAGTGGCATATCCAAGAATTCTGAAACAAGAACATAAATTCCTCTACTACCGTCTATCAAGTCAGTCTATCAGTCAAGCAAGCAAAGGAAGAATGTGCCGGGCTTGAAGGGGGGGGGGGGGGGGGGGGTTCGGGCCAAGGAGCCCCAGCCCCCCGCCCCGCTTCGCCGTCAGCAGTAACGCAGTTGAAGCTGCAGGGTAATACAATGTATTCAAAGATAAGAGAGAAACCCTTCATATCCAAAGATAGAAACCAATACAAATAAATGATATGTCGGGACAATGATATATCGGACAAATCAAGGATGTTAACATCGATTTATAATAAAGGTTATTTTTGACATACAGGGATTTGGAGTTCGGCCCGTTAGGAAAATCCAACTTGATTCTGGGATCCAACAATGTAAATTAAGTTTACTCGGACCTGACTTGGTGAGATAAGGTTACTGGTATTTATAGCGCTACCTTACGGGTAAACATGTCAGAAGAAATGCCTGCATATAACACCATAATTGTTGTTCTTTCTTTGTTCTGAATGGCGAACATACAAATGGACATCTAAATCGATCAATCGATCATTGTCAACGCACATTTATTACGAAAACAAACCTACGCTAAAACAATAATCTAAAACCAAGGGCGTCGATTTCTTCTCGCCATTGGGGGGGATGATTCGTCATTCGTCGAAGCAAAAACCCAGCAGCGTGCCCGGATTTTTATCGCTGAGGGGGGGGGGGGGGGGGGGGGGGGGGCAAAGCTTTTAAATTTAGCTGTTTAGAAATTCGAAGATTATTAAAGGGATCTAGTAACTTTGTTGACATGTGCAAAAAGTGATGAATGGTTGATGCAATGTATATTGTTGTTATCTCATATGTCCACAGGGTATTGTGTGAAAATTTCTAGTCAAATGGACATTGTATGGCCAAGTAATGAGCGAAAATGCAAAGTAATAGTTACTAACTCACTGCACTCACTTTGTACACAGTAAGAAAAACTCCACCGGAGTTTTTCTTATCTGAATACTTCGATCGTACATATCTTTGTAACGAAAGGGAATTTGAAAAACCGAAACCTGTCCAATGATTTTATTGGTAATACGAATACAACAAGGTGAAAACCGCTAGAATTAAAATTTTATTTTGAGGATTTGGACAATGTTACTAAGTCCCTTTAAGTGCACATTGCAAGCATCATGTTATGAGCTGGGCTTTGTCTAATATGAAATTTAGCCTGATAGATACATATATTGCAAGCATTCTGATGGAACCCTGAATAGCATCAGTCATGGGATACCCACAGTGGGAAGCTTATTATGGGTCCAGGGGGCGGAGCCCCCGGAAGCTTTGGGATTTGTAATATCCAGATATAAAGATGTTGTCTATATGTAAATATAGAGTTAACTATTCTTTAGTTAATTGGCTTTTGAATTAGCTGTTTAGAGATTGGAAGATTATTAAGTGCACATTGCAAGCATCCTGTTATGATAAAGGGCACTGTCCAATTATGGATGAATTTTAGCCTGATAGATAAATACTGTCGATTGCAATCATTCTGATGGAACCCTGAATAGAATAAGTCAAGGGATACCCACATTGGAAAGCTTATTGGGGGTCCAGGGGCGAAGCCCCCGGAAGCTTTGGGATTTTTAATATCCAGAAATACAATTAACTAAATAGTTAGCTCAATTTTAGTGAGCGAAGCGCAAACACACAGTTGGCTAGGATCGCCTGAAAGTTTGCCAAGAGAGAAGTCCTGAATAAAACTATTTAATGACTCTGCATGGCTGGTATTGGGTCAAATAACCTAAATGGGGGTTCCAGGGGCGCAGCACCTGAAGATTTTGCATTTGGGCAGTTTAGTATTATCAAAAATGGTTTAAAGAACAACTTCCATTCATGAGAGGGGGCAATGCTCCTTAATTTTAATGTTATTAAATATTGTTTAACCCCAAATATTGGGGGGGGGGGGGGGGGGGGGGATGATAATACAGGCCATCCCCCCCACCTGAAATATTGGGGGGATATATCCCCCCCCCCATCCCCCCGTGATCGACGCCCCTGGCTAAAACACAAATAAAGCATTCCTTCAACCAAGTGTATTATATTAACTTTGTGCTCGAAAGTAGCGATGCGGTAGCGTCGTCCGACTGGTTTCAAAATGTAATCCTCCATTTTCCTTCGATTTATAATACAAGTTAATTCATTGGGAAGAACCACCAGGCTCTTCGTGGCTCAGTTGGTGGAGCATCGACTTTCAATCCCTGATTTTTCACAAGTCACGTATAGGTTCGAGTCCCAACGGAGCCCAACCATAAACAAAAATAATAACGATTTCTTCTACAGCGCTATTCACATGATTATCGTGGCGCTTTACACTACTATTATCATTATTACCCCGGTCAACGGATACACACTGTAATCTCTCCTGCACACAAAGTGCACCATTCCTACTCCCTGGGGAGTATTCCAGCCAGTCGCTTTAGCACATAGTGCTACGGAACCACTTATTCGGTGTTTCACAGACCGACTAAACAAGTACAATATTCAGTTTCCCTCTAGCATGAAATTGAATATAAGGCAATACTCTATACTTCTACTTCATTTTGTTCTTTCAAATCATTCTTTTTGTGAGAAAAACAAAATTAATGAAAAACAAAAAGAGCAAAGCAAATGGGACTTCTCCGGCTGGAAAAGCACCATTTTCTTTACTTTTGTTTTTCATATATGATATAAACTTCTGGTCAGTTTCCTTATGTTTGAAATAAAATATTGTTTTGGCTAAAAGAGAAACGGCCTTCAACTTTGAATTCATAACAACGTTTCGCTACAATCGAAATGATCAGATCCATATTTTGATCGTCGTCCTAAATTTCATACTAAATCCTTAACATTCTAAACGGATTGAGCCTGGATTTGAGACATGCACGATTGACTATTTTATCACAAACATCACAAAGTAGCGTAGCCAGTGGCAACCAACACGGTGCGGGAGGGGGGAGGGGTCGATATGTATTGGGAGTTGGAGGGGTGGGGGTAAAAAGCATGCACGTGTAGCTTGTACCAATTAAACATGTCGAATCCCATTTTCTTTGCTCCTTTTCATTTATATTATATATTTCTGGTCAGTTTCCCTATATGTTTGAATTGATAATACAAACAAGCTGCATCACTTCGGTGATCCCTCGCATATATCCCCAAGTTGATTTATATCTTTCGTGTTTATGTCAAGTAGCTTCTGACCACACGAGCAATACAAACTAAGGGGTTTCAGGGACGAGCACCGCACTAGGGTTTTCTACAGTATACCTGAGGCAGTAGAGCGCCGGGCTCCCAATCCGGAGGTCTCGGGTTCGAATCCCGGAGGAATCCCATTTTCTTTGCTCTTTTTCATTTATATATCTGGCCAGTTTATCTTATATTTTTGATTTAAAGATAAAACTTGTAACACTACGTACTTTACTTTATTACTTTTGTGTTGTTCCGCTGGTCGAAGAGAAAATAACAAAGGGGTACGCTCCCGGGACAACCATTCCCCTACCTACCCCGACCTACCAATGATAGCTAGCAGCCGATAGATATATGGCATACTGGAAGCCCTTGTTTTGGACAGGGGCACGAGCATCGCTGCTTGGATATAGCTCGCGTTGAATGGTCTCAGTGTGGTTTATGTATGCATGGAATAGAAGGGTCCATGGTGTATGCATGGTGTATGCAACGTCAAAACAGTTCAAGAATCTTGACTATCATTCCCCATGTACACATGATGAGGGTTACTCCCCCCCCCCCCCCCCCCCCGTTGCCCTCTTTAGCTGTGCCAGTGCAATGAATTACCTAAATATATGCAAATCTGCCTAGGATGAAGGAAAGCCTTTCAAATGTACAGGATGAAGTGAGATTTGGTTTTACTGGTTCTAAAGATGATTCGAAGTAATTTTCTACCAACTTATTATTGCAGTTAGCAAGAGATGTCTTGAGTGCGTATAATATATTTTCTTACCACTTAACTCACAAATATGATTAACCATAATCCTTACCAACTGGCGTACGGACCTTAATCTGAGGTTGATTATTTCATGATTGAATAAACGACCCCGAAGACCTACATTCTTGCAGTTCACGATATATCATGTACATGTACAATTTAAATACCAAGGGTTGCATTCAAAATGACAAATACTTTGAAGAATACGAGTGTACTTTCATTTTATACAAAGTAAAATGTATAAGTTATATATGCTATTTCATTTGACGTACATATTTGATTAATATTTCAATTGAATAAAATGGATTAGCGACTATGATAAATAATTTTAATATTACGCACTCTTTTAAATTATGTGTTGTTTCTTTATCATTTACACATTTTACATTGTTCATGAAATGAATAATTTAAAATCTCACTTGGAAAGTATTTATATTTATTGGAAGACTATTCGGTGTCTACAAGTACGATACGAATATAGATTTTCAATCCCCAAAGAATTAATATGAACAAAAAACATTACTGTGTGATAGCCAGGAAGTACGTTCATAATATTTACGGTCACTGACCACACATAATATTAATTGCGTGTATTTGAAAGCATAATTAAATGCTGTTCTGTATTATTAAAATTTGATACAGAATAGACCTGACATACACCCAATAATAAAACAATTTGTTTTGCAGCACGGGTGGTCAAACAAAGAAAACGGTAAGTCTGACCGCAGCTTCCATAGCACAATGAAATAGAGAATGGTCAGCACACATAAATTATGTAACAAAAACAAACTGTTACTTACAAAACAAAACAAAATCTTGAATTCGAAAGCTCATTGTTATTTAGGATTTAATTTTCTCGAGTTCTGGTTTGGAATAATGCAACATTCTATTCGGGGTACAGACATGGCAGACTGGGGTATATCTGATGACACGTGATAAGTCTTAGGGAGAAATTATTACATCGGGTATAGTATATGGTTATGGTTAGGGTTAGAGTTATGAATTTATGGTTATACGAGTAAACCCCAAACCCGTACCGCAAATGAAAGTATCGCCTGCCGGAGCACACGTATTCATCTGTATAGTGTGGAGGCGAGTTTAATTGTAGGAAAACACCTCTCGCCAGATCAAATTTGGATTTACAGTATATTCCGTTGCACTCTTTGACATTCAACGGTGATTAGTGTCATCAATAAAATCGCATCTGTGCCGGATTTTTCAAAACATTTTTTCTTCATTTCCACAAATGTCAAAGATGCATCCAGACTGCTCGTTTGACTTGCATGCGTGTGATATTTATCAATGGAAAGTAGAAAGAGAGATAATCGGTTAAGCTGCATTTCCATTTGAGCGAATTTCCGCTGCGAATTTTTTTTTTCCGCAGCGAATTATTGAAGAAATTCGCTTGCGAATATTTGCCATGTACTATGAATACTATATGAATAATATGTGATTTGGTCCGTGCGAATGTTCGCGGCGGAAATTCGCCGCGAAAATTCGCTCCAATGGAAACGCAGCTTCAGAGCGATTCCCATTGCGTTTAATGGTGTTGTCACATATCACCGGATAGCGTAAACATGGCAAACGGATACCAGACGGATAGAAATTGCGAAATCAAATTATCCGGCGGTGAAAGTCGCCTCCACAACTTGATGCACAAAACATTCCGTCGGATAGAACAACGTACTGGAACGCATTTGCCGAACAAGAAACGAACAAGAAACGCATACGAACTGATTTGTTGGCTCTCCGTCGGGCGTCCATTGTCCATTATCCTATCCGGTGAAATGTGACAAGGGCTGATGAGATGAGCACATCAGTGGTTAAAAATGGGGCATGAGTAATTTAATTAAGTTGAGATTTAAATAATTATGAATTGTGTGGCAATGGAATTAAAGGGGTAGTACAATTTTGGTAAAGCTGAACTTTAGTAACCAAAACCTGCACAGTAACATAACAAACTAATATTTATAACCCCACCATGCTCGAAAGGTATATACAAAAATACAAACGTACAAAAGTAAAAAGCCTGCTATCATTCAAAAAGCGCCATTAAAACACAAGAGGGCGCTCTGTAATAAGGCATTGGTTTCATCCATTTTTCATACGAAATTATGCATGTGATGTTTTGTTGAAATAATGATTAAATAGAGAGATCAACAACTATTAAAAAACCGCTTTTGAAAAGTTTTTGGAAAAAGTGTAAGCATTTTTTAAATTTTTTCAAAAAATCATCGTATTTATTGATATTTCAGCCATTTCTGAACCGATTTTGACCAAATAAAGTTTATTCTGCCATTAAAATTGCATGTTATTTCAAATTCGACACTCATTTTTTCATTTTTTCATTACCTCACGAAAAAATTGTGTTGTGCAGCGCCCTCTCTACCAAAACTGAACTACCCCTTTAACAGATGTAAAAGATTAAAAGTATGTTTTGATTTGCAATAAATGCAACTTTCTTGATCAATAGTGAAACAGATGACAATGATATTAACATTTGTGATTTCAGATAAACGCAGTATTTTGGCTCAGTGAGTGATAGGATGTAATGTTAATATAAATAGATAGATACAGTGGCATGGGGCACACACATTATTGGGGGCACACCTTATATAAGTTTTGTTTTCTTCAAACATGTCAAAATTACCCCTTTATGTTCGTTATTGTTGTTGTTCCCTCAACATTATTGGGTTTGGGGGCACGTACCTGGCAATGTAATTCTTTGTTCGGTGTATAAACTCATATCGTGGAACATTATCATCAGTCTTTTAGACCTTAATACATGGCATCACGAAAAAATTGTGTTGTGCAGCGCCCTCTCTACCAAAACTGAACTACCCCTTTAACAGATGTAAAAGATTAAAAGTATGTTTTGATTTGCAATAAATGCAACTTTCTTGATCAATAGTGAAACAGATGACAATGATATTAACATTTGTGATTTCAGATAAACGCAGTATTTTGGCTCAGTGAGTGATAGGATGTAATGTTAATATAAATAGATAGATACAGTGGCATGGGGCACACACATTATTGGGGGCACACCTTATATAAGTTTTGTTTTCTTCAAACATGTCAAAATTACCCCTTTATGTTCGTTATTGTTGTTGTTTCCTCAACATTATTGGGTTTGGGGGCACGTACCTGGCAATGTAATTCTTTGTTCGGTGTATAAACTCATATCGTGGAACATTATCATCAGTCTCTTAGACCTTAATACATGGCATTTCGATTGCATAACGTTGGAGACGAGAGGCGGGTAATGATTTAATGTTTTAATGCAGATAACATTTACAAGATCACTAGAGTAAAAGGCAGAGCTTGAAACGTCTTACAAAGTGGGATACGCTCGGCATGTAAAACAAATATATATTAAACCGATTTAGAACTAATGATCGACCCATGCCTACCTCACGATTTTCACAAATAATTTTAATTTGTATCATACGGATGAACCCTACAAATCTGGGTTATTAATTTGTATAAGCACACGGCAATTCACGTTGTTACCGAGATAAAGCTTCTACAGGATTCATTGTAACGCTAAAGTCTTAGAGTGACTATAAGTTTACAAAATGCACCATCTTTTATATGCAGCAGCAATACTTATGATACGGAATAAAGTTATTAGTTTATATCCAATTTCATTAATAATAATCACATAATGTAATAGTGCCTTACAACAATAACAACAACATCTATAATAATAATACAAGCACTATGAGACTTAATACGAACAAAATCATCGGCTTTTAAA
>JBAMJV010006710.1:0-10000 GCA_037951105.1 Echinarachnius parma
CAAAAATGACTTTCCTAACGACGGTTGTTCCACTAAGGATGTGTCTGACTCACACCTAGCAGACAGCCCCTCTATTTAGATTTTGTTATTTCTCCCCCTCTAATAAGTAAATCCTCACTAAGACGCTGTATTATTATAATTGCTACTGCTATATCATATATGCCCATATGAGCAGACATTGAACGGTTATTTCTAATTAACTACGACAATGTATGAATACTTGTTTTGCTTTGTTTTTCTAAAAGAAAAAAAAACACACACGCGTCTGAATCACCTGTTAAATGCGCACTGACTCATTTTGTCTGTGCACTTTATACAATAATCGCATCCCCGAATCCTCGCGGTTCGGAATCAGCTGTTCCGATTGCGCTGTCACTTAAAGGACACTGTTGTTTTAGGTGTTTTTTGTGTATAGACCAAGAATTATTTATTTATTTATTTTGGTATACATTTCAAACTGATCAACAGCAGTGCTGAAAGGATCAGTGTACATTGAACATCAAAACATACATAGTATAAATAATACAATATATAGCAATTGTTACATTCGAATTCAAATGAATTGGAACATTAATGTTAAGTACAAAATGTACAGAAGTAAATCACTATAAGATAAACAAAGCTACACTACACAAAGAACACATATCAACTCATTTTGCATAATCAATCTCATTACAACAATGAGTTGATATAGTTGGCGAGGTATCATAATACTTTGGACATGTATAATACGCCTAGATGAGTATAGTGAAATAATTCAAGGATGAAGAAAGTTCTGGTTATAATAGAGAATCGGCTAAGCGAATTAAATTACAACACAATTACATTTTAAGAGATCTTATTTTGTATAACATTGTCTTATTAGTATTAGAATCCGCAAAACGTACTTAGTCTTAGAACTATAGCGTTTCTCTAATACCATGTTGTATTCGTATTACCAATAGAAGCATGGAATACGTTTGAGTTTTTCGAATTTCCCTTTCGTTCAAAAGATATTTACGAATGAAGTGTTCGGATTTTTGATTATCCACTGGAAAGTTATAACTCTGTACACACTCAGTGCAATGAGTTAGCGAATATCATTTTGCATTTTCGCTTGTGACTCGGCCATATATACTACACCCATTTAATGTAACATGTTCACACATTATAGCTAGTGGACTATCACCGTCACAAAAATACACATTTATGAACCATTCATCACTTTTTTGCACATGCCAACAAAGTAATGGTTGTGGTTATCCTTTAAAGGCTCAACAGCTGATCTCAAAATACAGGGGATGCACATTGCACACGCATATTGCAGGAGTCGCGCGAATCGAACGATAACAAACTCTTATACGGGTCGACGTACGGGGCTTACCAAGTCGCCAACATCATGATACACATAGAAAGTAGTTTACATTAATCATACCAAATTATTCGTCATAATTATAGTAATTTTACAATCATGTTCCGTAGACATGCACAGCGAGATATACGTTATACTAGTGGAGTACCAAGGAAACGGAGAAGCTAGGGATATGTTTTCCAAAAGAAGAAAGAAGGGTATATGCCCAAAGTTGTAATATTTAGTTTAATAGTTCATACAAAAAATAATAATAAAGTTACCATTAATTATATTTTGTTTATAATTTCATTTTCTATATCAATGTATATGATTTAAAGTATCAATTTCTTTTAATTTAATTCATTTTCAGCTGTTTTAATTACAAATGTTATACACATTTTTCTTTTTTCTGCATAAGCCCCTCATTTATTTTGTCCAGGTTCAGGCTTTTTCAAAGCAGCTTCGTTTAATCGTAAATTCGTAATTATTGGTAAAATGGTTCTTTCGGTTCTGAATAATAATATAAACTGCGCAGTTGTTATTGTTTTACCCACTGAGGGTTCGGTGCTATTACCACCCCCCCCCCCCCCCCCCTCCCCCCCCCCCCCCCCCCCATTATATCTTGGCCAAACCGCTTGCGTTATCTTGAATGTCTTTACTTCCATTTCGTCCACCCTAGGGAGGATTTTCTCTAACACGTTGGCATCATTCCCACACACATTTTGTTTTGCTTTTTACTATATGTTTTGTTTTTAATCCGAACATGTGCTCGGTCTCCTTTCCTTTTATTTTGGCGATCTTCCCACTGCAAGTATGATAAATCTTTTTTATTTGAACACACTACGCATAACACACACACCCTTTTGCGGTAAAAATGGGATTTTGGAAGAGTCAAAAGTTTAAATCAACCGCGCTTTTTGGAAATGCGTGTCGACATTTTCGCCTCCCGTTCCAAGTGCCGTAAGCCTGGTTGAAGTCTTTATCAAAGCTCAGTGTTCGTAATTTGTGTTTGAATGTAAAAAACAAAACAATTTATAACGTAATTAAAAAGAACATTGTTCCTTGTTCCATCACCATCGTCATCATCGAGTCGTCGTCATCATCATCATCATCATCATCGTCATCATCATCACCAACAAAATCATCATCATCATAATCATTATCATTATCACCATCAACATCATCATCAACCTCATCACCATCATCATCATCATCATCATCATCATCATCATCATCATCATCATCATCATCTTCATCATCATTAACCTCATCATCATCATCACCATCATTGGTATCATCATCAGCAGCATCATCATTACCATCATTATCACCAACATCATCATCATCACTATCATAAGCAGTCCTGAGCAATTTCAGCATCATTACTATGAATCATCATCGCCATCACCATCATCATCATCACCGCCATCATCATCATCATCATCATCATCACCACCACCATCATCATCATCATCATCACTATCATCATAATCATCATCATCATCATCATCATCATCATCACCACCACATTATCATCATCATCATCAATAGTTTCACGATACCTCATCAAGCATTGTTAAATGCTGAACCATATACGTATAGTGTAAAGGTACAAACAAAAGAACAATAACAACTAAACTGTCTTCTTCTTCTCATCATGCTCAATATGTTTGCAATTTGATAACAGCCCTTCTGTCGCATCATCGTGAATTAATGCTCAGTAGTTTGGCCATGCAGTCGCGTATGTTATACACTTTAACCCTTAAGGTGACGAGCGTGCACGTTATGTTGCTTCACTTGTACATTCACTTGTTCTGAGCTCGAGGTTACACATTGTATTCTCTTTGTAGTATTCAAAGAGTTACTCCATGCATGCGGCGCATAATGTGCATGATCTTGAACATGCGTGCATGACCGACCGCAGAACCGTAAACATACTCTCTCATGGACTCTCCTCATCTGTCCTCCTTTTATCTTCTCCTCCTCGTCCTTCTATACTATCCTCCCTCTCCCTCTCCATCTTCAACATCATAATATGACAAAATCATTATGAATCTCTGCCCCTTATAGTATATAATATACCATGCTTATATGCCTTATGTTCCAACTTTTATCACCAGTTAAATGTTATTATTTAGCGTAATTGTCGTTATGGTTTTACGAATTATACGAAGCATGCACAACAACATTATTATTATTAACTTGACCTTTACTGTGCGGAAAATACTTATTTTAATTAGTACAACCCTTCCCGTTCCCTTTCTCCCTCCCTCCCTCCCTCCCTCCCTCCCTTATAGTCTCCCATTTTCACCCCATCTCAGTTCCTCAAGGCCAAACAAATATTATGAACATTGTTATTTAACTATATCTACTTTATGGTTAGCAACTGTCTAGATAATGTGATGCAATCCATATTGGTATTGCGATATCATGAACTTGAATCAAATTATTATATTATTGTAAGATTTGATCCTTTTCTCGCTTCCTCCAGCCTTTTCCCGCTTTATCTCCGTTTATTTCATCATCGTCATCATCATCAACAACAACATCATCATCATAATCAGGAGCAATTTCAGCATCATCACTATCATCATCATCATTGTTATCATCATCATCATTGTTATCATCATCACCATCATCATCATCATTGTTATCATCATCATCATTATCATCATCATTATCATCATCATCATCATCATTGTTATCATCATCATCACCAACAACATCACCATCATCATCATTACTATCATCATCATCATCACCATCATCATCATCATTGTTATCATCATCATCATCATCATCATCATCATCATCATCATCATCATTACCATCATCATCATTATCATCATCATCATCTTCATTGTTATCATTATCATCATCATCATCATCATTGTTATCATCATCATCATCACCAACAACATCACCACCATCATCATCATCATCATCATCATCATCATCATCATCATCATCATCATTATCATCATCACCATCTTCATCATTATCATCATCATCATCATCATTGTTATCATCATCATCACCAACAACATCACCATCATCATCATCACTATCATCATCATCATCATCATCATCATCATCATCATCATCATCATCATCATCATCATCATCATCATCATAATTATCACAATAGTTTCACGATACCTCATCAAGCATAAGACCACCAGGCAAAGAACAACACATTAGTATAATTTATACAAAACATAATATGTTTTGGTATCGTTTTGTGATATCAAATAGATACCCAACCTTATACCCTCCTCTCCTCCCAGCTCTCCACCCCAATCCCTCTTCCTACTCAACTCTCTCTCATAATAGGGTGTGTTTAGAATCTTTTTAAAACTTTTTCAATATAATGTTATAATCATTATCATCAGACAATGAACTTATATAGACATTAGCTTGAAACACGTTTTCGAACGATGATTTTGGTGCTGGAGAAATATTATATTCAAAACGCTCCATTCGCCATGAAACATTGATGAGATGAGACGATAATATAAATTACTATAAATGCTATTTATATGAACTTGACTTTCCTTTGTGTGCTGGAACCCCCGAGAGCAATTTAGCTCTCACACCATTTTCTCTCGCACAATCTCAGCCTCTCTTCTCTTCTCTCCTCCCAGCCGCATCCCACCATCCATCTCATCTATGTATACCTATTCCCCTCTTTCTATACCACTCTCATTTTTTCATCATCATTTTTTTTCTTCCTTTCTTGCCGACCCTCACATTCACAATGTTTCGCGTATACTACTCTAGTATCTTCTACATGAAACATTCATGGCTGAATTATTCATTCTATTTCTAAGCGTCGGCTGAGTCACTCCGTGCACGGTGTGTGGTGGGGCCGTGCCGGGGTGCCGGTTTGACGAACAAGAGAGCAGAGAGACTGAGTGAGAGAGTAACATTCATGTTAATATAGCTTGAGGAGATAAAAGTGATGACAACAGTGGCGCAGTCGGCCTTTTGGGAGGAGGGGGGTGGAGGGGCAAGGGACCACCCCCTCCCGCTTCTGAGAATTATTTCACCCACCCCCCTCACCCTCACTCCATGCACAAACCTCGTTTAATAATAAATAATTAAATAATAAAAGTAAATACACAGTACACGTTCCAATTTTAGCACACACCCCCCCCTTTAAACGGTCATGTTGCCTCCCCCCCCCCCCCCCTTTCCTCCTCCCTTGTTATTGCCTGGTTATATATGCCACTGATTTGTATGATAGTGGCGGGAAAATGCCTTAAAGTAAAAATAGTAGTATGACTGTCTCGATAATCGTTCAGGTTTTTTTTTTCTTCGGGTGGCGTTGATATGCCAGTCACCAGTGATGCGAAGGAAAGACCTAAGTACATAGTACGCATGATAGTCGTACCCATCTACTATGTGTTCCTTAATGAAGCAAATTAAATAAATGTATACATATATTATACATAAATTAATTATTTCATAAATACATATTTATTAATTCATCAATGCAGAATGAATATATAAATATATAGATACATAAAAAAAAAAAAATCATGAATAAATGAATACAAAATAAACATAAATACCAGTACTAGTACTTGTTAATAAATTAATTTATGTTTAACAACATTTTCTAGTGCGACCAAAATAATGGAAACTGTAATGAAGCAGTTTAATTGTATACACATTCATATTATGTTTTTACATGTGAAAACAACATATTTGCGTTAGCTTCGTTGTGCGACCAAGCCGCGCTAATTATAGGATATTATAAATATCCAGTTTCTATATAAACATTGGCTATAATTATAATTGTATTGTGACCATGTAGGGCCTACTTTATATGATTACTTCAGTATCAACGTTTCAGCTTATATAGACTCGTAATCATTTCATAATTCACTTCACTGCGATTATACGAAGGCAATTAGGTCTGATTTATTTCATACAATAATAATAATTATTGTTATTCTATTTTCAATTTTAGCATGATTATATACATTTATATACAAACATAAACAATGCCTGATAGTCATTATCAAACATTGGAATACAATCGAACGCTTTGTATTTAATTAAAACGAGTCGCGTGAGCGGACGACTTTCTCCCCTGGGGCGCGTCGACTTAGTTCATTAACCCTTTTGTTGTTACGCACTTTATGCACACACGCACACACGCACACACGCACACACGCACACACGCATACACCCGCGCACGCACACACACACACACACACACACACACTCACACGCGCACACACATCCACACACACACACACACACACACACACACACACACACACACACATACACACACACACGCACGCACTCAAACAAACACACACGCACGCACTCAAACATACACACACGCACGCACACAAACACCCACACACACAGACCCATACACACGCACACACAGACACATGTTAATTGAAAGGTTCACAATGTCAGTGTAATTTGTCTGCCCATCTTACACCAGACGTAGCAATACAATTCAGAGTACCCCCTTCGCTGATCAATATTGTGTTGCGTGGATATTGCGCAATACATCGTCTTTGCTTTGGCTCAATGTCAAATTTGTTTCGCTGATAATTATAGGAGTGCTATATGATTGTTCTTCTACTTTATTATTGTTTTGTAAAATAACAGTCTCCTGCATCTGGGTATTTATATTGATGGCCCTATAATTATCTCTTCGATATAGTTTGACTGAATTGATACATCTGGCCTGGAATTCCTCTATAAAATACGGATATAAGCAAAATATGAAATCGAAGAAAAGGACTTTAAAATCTTATATGCTCGTTATGTCAGGTAAATACATTTGTATTTAACTTCATTATATTACGGTGTTGTTAACACAACATAAACGGGGGATCGGAGTGATTTAGATTCCTATTTGCTCTTTTGAAAATTAGCCCCCCCCCCCCCCCCCCCCAAAAAAAAATAATGCGGGGTTTTTTTTTTTTCTTTATCGGAGGCTCTCTTTACTAGCCCATAACACAGGCACACAAATAATAATTATATTGTGTTTACAAAATGTATCGAAGTGATTTTTCGTAAACATTGCCAGTCATTGTGCAATGTCCACAATCAAACCACATATTATAGAAACACCCAAGGTAGCCAGCCAACCTAAGTCATGTTTACATCGTTGAAAAATATTTACGTCCGTGAACTTCTTGTGAACGCGGACTACCGATACCGTGCCTGGGAGTTGTGCTGTTTTTCGCCGTGAGATGGCGCTCTTCAAATTTCGCTGAATTGTCATGATAGAATGAATGAATGACTCACGATGATACATCTGGCACCCCGTGCTGAGTCAACCCACGCATTTGAAACCATTATCATTAATTCGTAGAAACGCCAACGATTCTTTGTAACATTTTCTCACAAATTCAATAAATTCTTCAATAATCAGAATTACGTCTTGGAATCTGGAAATATTATTATGTCTCGATATTTTTCTTCCAAAGAAAAGCGGAAATAAAATTAAATTCGATTCCACTTCGGCACCTTAATAATAAGGGAAAGAAATAAAACTTATCTCTCACTTCAAAGAAGAAACTGACTAGAGTTTTCTTCTCTTTTTATTGCCTCCTACTTACTTTTTCTTCTTCTTCTCTTTTTCATCAAATAATTCAATTTTAGTTGCAGTTTCGTTTTGTTCAATAGTATTTTACATTAGATATACAACAACAACAAAAAATTATCCATTAAACAATACTTTTTGTTCGCGTTTGTTTGTTTGTTTCACAACTTGCAATGCATATTCCCATAACAATATCAAAATCGTTTCATAATGTACGTTGTATAGTTTCAGAAGAGCTCTTTGTTCGGTGTTTTTTCCTAAGATTATGAATAATTCTTTTGAAAATCTTATTTTCTTCATTTCCACATCTCGCTTTGTAGAAATGTGTGTTAAATAAACGTTGAGATTATAGATAAGCTTGTGGTGCTATTCAACTTTTGCCATGATAGTATTTTATTCATTTCCACAACATCTCCGTGTAGAAATGTGTGTTAAATAAACATTTAGATATATAAGCTTGTGGTGCTATTCAAATTTTGCCATAATAATAGCATAGAATCAATGACAAATTGGCCACCGTACCAGTCGTCAGCCCAATCTAAAGTGCAAACAGGTCGAGTATGTAACGTGTCTAAATAATCATGTTTTTAAAACTTATAGCGAGAGTTAATCCCAAATGTATTTATCCAATCGATTTCTCGCTAATAAGTCATCGGTTTGTTCACCCTCTCATGTTGCTAAATATCTTTCACAGGATAATTCACGACGAAAAGAAAAAACTAACGGTGAACAACTATTATATAGCTGCGAACTGTATGAACACAATCGATAAATTCTCGCATTATATTCCAGTCTTTGATCCCTGTATATACATTATGTATATATAATATGTTCGGGAAAGGAGATTACACTTTTCCCAATCAAATGTTTGAATTTCGGTGAAAGGGGGGTAACACAAAGGGTGACTTAACGGTACTTATCTGGCTCAGGAGCTTGAAAGGGGGTGAAAAGGGGGTGAATCTCAAAAGCCAAAAGGAAAGGGGTGCTTCAGTTATACTTTACCCTCCTGACTTTTGTTAAGGAGCGATAATGATTATTGTGATTATTGAGCTTCTTAATCTTCAGTCACTTTCCAGTAATGAGAGAGAAGGAGTTGCAGGGGCGTGTCCAGGATTGTCCCATATAGGGGTGTAGGGGGAGGGGGGCGTCTGAGTTTCCCATGGAAGGGGGCGCGGGAAATCTGTACCAACATAATTATACATACATTTTATAAATAAATAAATATCATTAGGTGTTTTTTATCAATTCATTTCTCCCCACTCCAGGAGTTGTCAAGAGCGTATATTTCTCATGAGACGCCGGGTTGGGGCGTCCCCCGTACCCCCCCCCCCCCCCCAATCTTTATCCACGCCATCAAGAAGGCTAGCCTGAAGAAGTAGAACATCGTCAATCGAAGAAGACCGTTGATTTGGATTTGGAATCCATTTCTTTAAATCGAATTCCTTTGGAGTTGAAGAAAAGAAACCAAATCTCCGGATAATTAGCGACCGCCCGTTGGCTTATTTGACAGGATGACGAAACAAGTGTAACTTTGTAAAAAAAAAAATGGAATATATAACTAGAAGATTTTGATGCATTTCCAAGTAATTCTTATTTTAAAAGAATAAAAGGAATTTATACGCAATTCGTGACATTCAAGACGTTAATCTACATGAAAACTCCTGTAGGAATTACTTTATACCCCATTCGTTTCTTATTCAATTCATAATTTGCAATGTCTTGTAATAGTCCTAAAATGTTGACATAGTGATATTTATCCGCTAAGTTAAAGGTAAACACGTGTACTTGCCGGTAGTTTAGTTTCGATTATGAAAACCAAATATTTACTAGGTTAAATCATGTAAATATAAATCTGTTGATAATTCAACGGTACTCATGACAGACGTGCAGGCTCTATACCATGTTTGTGACACTTTCATTTTCAAAGTTGCGCAACTAATTTAACATTAAAACATTAATAACGCAGGGTGGCGCGGTTAATAAGTTGTGCAACTTATAGTTGGACAGAAATTGACCCCTGTGGAGCTTGTAGAATGTAGATAGGGGCAGGGGCACCCGGTTGGGTCGATAGAGGCGTTACAATGGAAAAT
>JBAMJV010006710.1:12500-47500 GCA_037951105.1 Echinarachnius parma
GTGTGGACACCCCAAAGGTGTCCGATGTGTGGTCTGCAGATTAACTGTCCGTGTCTAATCCCGTCCGCTATGTCTTCTTTCTGCTTCTCCAGTCAACCCAGTGGGTTTAAGTCAAGGGGGATTATGTCCGACCAGCATAATAATGTCCGTTTCCTTATCATAATATTATGTACGTCTTATCTCATTTCAGAGTGAGTAACGGTACAATGTATAACTATAACGCGACGCCGTGCATCTACCAAATCACGCGTTGACGAAACGGTTGACGAAACGGTTGACGAAATGGGTGACGAAACGGGTGACGAAGGGTTGACGAAAAGGGGTGACGAAAATATCCATTCGAATGGAGTGTTTATATATCGCGTTATACAGACGCTATGTATTGGTAATACATGTAGTTGCCTTGTGTGGATGATGTAAAGTACTCATATAATATGTTTGAACAATTCAGGAAAGTATTCAAACATGACAGAAGATGTATTATGTTGTGTCCTGAAGCCAGGACATAATCTTTGTCCAATGTGCTGTCCAAATATGGAATTCTCTCCCTGACCATAATATACATGTAGTTGGTCAAATCACAAACGTTGGTCTACATCCTTCAAAGGCCGAGCACATGAGTACCTCCTCTCTATTTAGATTATTTTTTGTTTTAATCTCAATTAAACATATATCTTGTTTGAGCTATTTCTTTCTGCTCTTGACATGTTCTTTTGGGCTATTGTTCACTATTGAATTTTTTAAAATGAAAATATATAATTATCTTCAGCTTTAAATCACCTTTCTGGTCAGAAATCAATTTCTAACGGAGTTGGTTCTTTTGTATCCCTTTTGTTGCACTGCATCCATCATATGATTGTTATAGAGGGGTGTGACCTTTACGGTATATGAAGTTATTTAAAGTATCTAAATTATGTTTAATACCTCCACATTGTGTATACAAATTGCAAGTTTTAGGTTAAAGGGTACCACCACCCAAAAATAATTTTCTTATAAATGAAAGGTAATCTTATAAGTAGTCCATTCCACCACCAAGTTCAGAAAAATATGTTTCCAGAACAATGGTATAATTATAATATAATGTTCGGCATCTCTTAGCCAGGGTAGACTAATATAGGATATAGCAAGTCCAATCCAAATATAATATGAGTCAGCCGTTTAACAAATTGGTCTTACAACCACGCCCACACCACTAGTCTCCGATTTATTTAAATATGTCATGATTATACTGACATTTACTTATATCGACCGAACCAACTACAGTTGTTATGTTAACTAACGTCGATCCTGTTTTATCGGCTTCCCGGGGTAATGGTTTTCCTTTCACGGTGGAAATTAAAGTTGCGATTTTTTTTTTCAATCTTCTCATCTTTTTTACATAGGAGTGAATTTTCTACAATGGGGTGTAAAATCTCCGCGCAGATTCACAGCTTCTTAAAAATAAGACGTGTGAATCTTCTCTCTTTTATAACAGTATTTACGACAGCTATATGATTATTGACATAAGGGGGGTCACTACCATGTACCCTTTTTAATATCAAGAATGGATTTATGCAATTGTGGTGGTTCGCGCCAAACGCCATGCCGAACAAATGATGGTTGGTTATTTAAACAAATTACCTATCGTGCAATTAACTCCCTGCTCCAAAGCGACGCAATACAATCAGGAACGTGATATCAACGAGAATTAATCAAAAGAGACGCGGCATATTGTAGACAATACGTCAATAGGTCGCAAACATTCCGCGACCGTCTGCGATCGATACACGATTTAATTCCTGCCTGGGCAAATACATGCTGTGCAAAGCCATTCGTAGAGAATAATTTTTACGTGTTATGTAAAGACGACATTTAAACCTAACAACTAGATACTATCTATTTGTTTGGTTTAAATGTCGGCTGTTTCGTATTTCTCATGTCCTTTAATTTACTAATTGGCATAAGGATTTCCTTACATTTTATTTGTAATAATACATGATAATTTGGTTTTTCAAAAAGGGTGATGTAATGTACTTAGCCGCAGATCGGAAATAAAAGAAAACAATCAAATTACAGTTTGAATTCAATAATTGTGTATCGAGTGTAACCATGGTTTCCCAAAAAGCAGCTTTTCACCTTTTGTAGCAAGGGGACGCCACCCGTAGCGACTATTATGTAGATAAGGGGGTATAGTGCTAAATCAGCAATTCCCCCATCTCTATACCATCTTAATAATAAATAGATAAGGTAACTATGGTAACCATTAACTATTGTCTGATGTGAACCCTGAAATACAATATTGGTAAAGCTAGAACATTTACTTTTAAGTTGTCATTAATATAGATCTTTATTTTATTTATTTTGGTTGAAGGTGATAGGTGGTGGCTTTTTTTTATCTGGAAATGATAGCGTCCCTTTAATTTAGCATATTATGATGCAATCATTACAGTAAGTACATAAACCGATTTATCTGACGTTTTTCGATTTATATTACCTAATCTCATTCAGGCATGCATAATTATTATGTAACACATGTAGAAACGGTGCAATACACCATGGTTTAAGTGCTTAACTATATTTAACAATTGAACATGTATCAAAAAAGTTAGTTCGAGTTAATAACTTACACTACAACGTTATTTCGTATGCTTATATACACATTCTTAATTTTTTTAACCTAAAGAGTGGGCATATGCCTTCGGAAACAAAGCTTGTAGTGTAAATTATAAGGTCGCGCCAACGTTTTGATATAGTAAGACTTATTTGAAGACCGAAATTCCCTTCCCCCAAAGGAACGGCCCAACGTCATGTAACTCCCCTTCGATCCCCCTTTTAGATGTTGCCCTCACTCGCCAATTACCCCCAATCAAATTCCCCAAAGTCGCTAAAACGTTAAAGGGAACTCGTTGTCTCTAAAACTCTCCAAATGAAGGGTGAACCAGAGTTCAAAACGCCTGTATAATTCACAAGTTACGTCACCAACGGTCAAGGAATGTCTTTTAAAAAGTCTCATCTTGAACAAATAACTGCATTTTCCCTTTTTACAAATTACCTGCGCGCGGCTTATCCTTTCATTGACTTTTCTCTAAGTATAACATCTCAGTCTTTTGAGGCCTACAAAAGGGCCGGTTTACTTTAGTCCTCGGTGACCGTTACAGCATCATATCGATCCAGACCTGGACCTAGTCATCAATAGGACCTGGGACCTGATCGTGGTCAGGGTCTAAACTGACCAAGGTCCTTCGATTCTCTCGCGTAATTAGCTCCGCGGTGTTCAGCTTATTTTCACATGGGCTTATCGTTGCTTATTGAGGATGCAATTAAGGGATACCGCAAATGGGGATACGTGGTATTATACTGCCATTCATTATACGCGTCAATTCAAACGCTCGCAAAATGATTGATTCTTTAGCTTCTTTATACTATATCACACCGATTGATAATGTATTGGGGCATTTCGATTTGAGTCGCTTTGAAAAGAAGTCGGCTTTGTTGGAGTTACCTGAGCGCATTCAACCTCTTTTGTGTAGCTGCCGATCCGAAAATAGTTTGAGGCAAAAGGAAACTGTTCGCTGTATAGAAATTGCGAGGACTGTCAATGGTATTAAAGGCCAAGTTGAGTTTTGGTAATTTCCAAAGTGCCCCCCCAACATCGATTGTAACGGATTTGGTTGATTTCAATTCCATATGAAAGATCATCGAAAAAAACATGGGAAATAATAATAATTTCCATTCAAATGCTCTAATTGTTGTGAAATTTGCTTTCAAAATATCATATAAAAGTGGTTGACGCCCGGGTATCACTTTTTAGAACCGCTAGTGCGAGGCACTAGCGTTCTATGTTCTCCTAATAAAAGACTGAAACCAAATATTTGTGTGCACGCTAATTGTGCTTAAAACTATACATAATGATACGGTACTTACCAGCAATTTACTCTCCAATATGTGATCCAACTACCGGGTGGATTAAAATTATGATTTTTCCTTCCATTCCGCAAAAAATCAGTGATATATGCGCCTCATGGACCAGTCTCTCCGTGTGTTAGCGCGACTGTGAACGAAAGGCGAACGAATGCGAATGGGGCTTGCGAGTTGCGTCAACGGCAGTGTTGGAGTCATACTTCTATGGTTGCGATACATAATATACACGTACTACTGTATAGTATTACCGCACGCAGTGACTGCACTACAGTCCCGTATTACCGCACACTGCACTATACAGTCCCGTATTAGGACCTACAACGCTAGTGCTTCGCGCCGAGTTAATTTGACACTTCGAGTTGTAACGGCTCTTTTTGAATGATAACAGGGGTTTTACTTTGTCGTTTGTAATTGTGTATACTTTTCGAGCATGGTGAAGTTATAACTATTAGTTTGTATCGTAATCGTGCAGGTTTTGGTTACTAAAGTTAAGTTTGACCAATACTCAACTATCCCTTTAACTTCAGGTTTTGAATTGTTTGGGGTTCTTTCACGGAAAATACGTCATGAAACTGAAAGAAGAGCGAGCTGCAGCAGCTCCTGGACGCATGGCCCCATTGTTCGGCGCACTGGGACGCGGGATCGTCCGACCCGGCTAAAGAGGCGGCGAACAATAGATGAATCACATGTTGAAATAAGCCATCCGTGAACAATGCGATGCTATGAAATTCCTCGCATGTCTGAGCACAAGAAGCGCTACAGAATAGAATAGAATAAAAACCCATCGTTTTGTGGCGCATATCAAAATCTATTTGAAGAGGGGCGGTCCATGTTGTACTCCTTTCACTGTATCGATTAATATGGATTAAGGTGCCCTCCTCAACCGGTCACCGACCGGTAAAAGGCGCTTGAGATCATAAAACTCCTTAAAAAAGCAAATTAGTATTTGTCGGCTGGTAATTAGCGAAATCGTTGGGATGTTTTCACCCAAACTTTCCTCGACATATTCACATGAAAGTGTCGAGGAAATCGACGTTCAAAAATTCAATTTTAAGTCACGAAATAAGCCAGAATGTGAATCAATTCTATAGGTCTGGAAGAAGTAGTATTTATTTGAAGATGTTATTGAAAACAAGTACGATTAATTTGGCCTAACAAGATTGATTGAATGTTTTCAATCCAAAGTATTTAATGACACCCAAACTCTCCCCATATTCACGTGAAAGTGTCGAGGAAATCGACGTTCAAAATTCGATTTAAAGTCACAGAAATAAGCCGGAATGTGAATCAATGTTAACTGTCTGGAAGAAGGAGCAGTATTTATTTGAAGATGCATGAAAAAAGCAGTTCCGCTAATTTGGTCTAACAAGATTGATTGAATGTTTTCAATTCAATTTATTTCACGACACCAAAATCGAACCCTTTTCACATGAAAATGGCGCGAATATTGGTGTTCGAAATGTAATTGAAATTAACGAATTGGTTCAAGATATACGAATCAGTTTAACATATTATCTGGTAGAATTGGCAGTATTTAGCTAAAGAGGCATGTGGAAGATGTCGAAATGTCTTTATGGGATTTGTCAATTCCGTTGTTTCATGACACCTAAACAAACATCTTTATCTAACCGATTGAAACCGGATAAAACTAGTTATGGCAAGGTTTGATTTATAAGATTGTTTCAGTATACATGCATGGCTTTAATAATAACGCAACAATCGTGCCTTTGAGGTCACTTTTCTTTTTAAAATTTCTAGTTGGCTAATAAATTTGAAATGTTAAACAAATCTTGTCAGCTTGCTACTTATATTATAGACTAAGTATGTTGAGTATACAATTACATTGGAGTAAAGAAAATACATGCATAATCATATATCAGTCACTCATGTGAACCATGTGCACGATCATTATTGACAATCACCATAATTCTATGAAGTATAATTATATATAAAAAATCAATACAATGGTTAATTAGTCAGGGACGTAAGTTAGTTTATTGATTTTAAGGGGGGGGGGGGGTGACGCCCCCTGCCTTTTGATGACGCCCCATGCCGAGAGACGGCTTGGTTTGAAACGTCAGACTGAAGAACACTTATACGATGTGCTTTTGTATTACGCTCAGCTGATAGAAGAATGAAAATGTAAAATGAATAGTAACTTGGTGCATTAACTTCCAATGACCCAAGAGTACATTCCCATTTATTGATCGAAGACGTAGAAATGCTTTTATGTTTGCAGAATGTTTGCATGTCTCGGAATGTATCATATTAATAATGTACCACAAACCGCAATGGATACTCTTGACTCTTGAATATCCAGGGCCAACCGGTAGAGAGAGGGGGGGGGGGGGCAAACATTGTCCCTTTTGCCGGGATATCTAGCTTCCCGTTTTTCACCTAACAAGGAAAAATACGGCAAGATTTTGACAAGCCTTTCCTGAAAATGCGAAGTGCATGTTGCGCGAGTATTGCCGTTTTCATCTCTCAGAGTGGGGTTTGGGGATAGGGGGGGGGGGGGGGGGTAACTGCCCGGCCTTCCCCCTTATAGCTACCCCAATCGATTAACATGATTAATGGAAACATGTCACATTATGTAACATCCACCATCCCTATTATACCCCGCCGACCTAATGTTCCTACCAGCATTCCTCGGGGGTACAATATCATTAGACCGAATCGATTCCGCAGTGAATACATAGAAGAGGGTCTAGACGGGGGATGGACAGCCCCCCTTATAGCTACCCCAGTATATGGAAACATGTCACATTATGTAACATCCACCATCCCTGCCCCGCCGTCGACGTATGTTCCTACATTCCTCGGGGGTATATTATCATTAGAGCGAATCGATCCCGCATTGAATATGGAATAAAGAGGGTCTAGAGAGGGGGGTTGGATTGCCCCCTTTATTCAATTTGATTAGGGAACATTAACCATCACATGACTTATCTTGCGTAACATGAAAGGGACGGCGCCGCCCATAGAATTACCGGGACAAAATGTTATGGGAAACTGTCTGCATTGTTGACATAATTGGAGGGATTTTCTCCCTTTCCTCTTATCTTGTCGTTACAATTCTCACCCCTATCATTCAACCCTTCCTCCGGATTAAAGGAAAATTGCTGGCGAATCAAATCCGGATGACATACAAATACAAGAAAAATGTTAAAAATTGAAGGGATCCAGTGTCATTGTTCAATTCCATGAAATGTATTTAGATCACTAGCATGTCTAGTGGTTCAATCATACCTTTCTGTATTTGTATAGTACCAATACAAGCATGGAACATGTTTCTGTTTCTATCCACTGGAGAGTTATACAAGTTATGTACAAAGTCATTTCAAAATTCGCGAATATCACTTTGCATTTTCGCTCATTACTCGGCCATATATCATCAATTTGACGTGAAATGTTCACTCAGTGGGCATATCATATCACAAACATACACATTTTATCAACAATTCATCACAGTATTTCAACAAAGTTACTATATCCCTTTAAAGGAAAAGGGCTGGGGAAATAATTTTGGATGACAGAAAAAAAAGTTAAACATTAAACAAATTATTTCCGTGAATGTTCCCGTGACGAAACAGTAGATAAGACGATCAGTATACTGATTGAAAGGTTTAGTGCTGAGTGGGTTCTTAAAGGGATATAGTAACTTTGTTGACATGTGCGAAATGTGATGAATGGTTGATTAAATGTGTAGTTTTGTGATTTGATATGTCCACTATATAAAGTGTGAAAATGTCACGTTAAATATGTTATATGGCCGAATAATGAGTAAACATGCAAAGTTATATTCGCTGACTCATTGCACTGACTTATAATTTTCCAGTAGATAATACAAAATCCGAAAACTTCAATCGTAGGCTAAATATCTTTTGACGAAATGGAAATTCGAGAAAAAAAACTGTTCCATGCTTCTATTGGTAATACGAATACAACAAGGTACTATGAGTGTTCTAAGTAAGCTTTGCGGATTTGTACATGGTTACTAGATCCCTTTAAATATCAACGAATGATTTCCGTGAATGTTCCCTCGGCGATAGATAACAGACGATCAGTGTACGGATTGAAAGGTTTAGCGGTGAGCATGGTAAGTGGGCCATTCTAAGGACCATCTCTCTTCCAAGAAAGAACATTCGACATGGTGTACCGCAAAGGAGCAAACCTCCTTCTTCAAGGTCGCTGTGGGTTCTTTCTCCGCATAAATGTCTTGTTTCGAATATAGTAGATCTCGGAAGCAGACAGAGACTTATCTTATCTTAAAACAATCTTAGTAGACACCGAACATCGGGTTTTCTAACCTCTCTATTCCATTTAATGTCCATGTTAGATTATACCCCTGGGTCCATATTCATGGGTCCCTAGTCCCCAACTATAAATAGGGTTAGCTGCCAGTTTTTTTTAGGGGGTGGGGGTATGGGAGGGGTCGGTTAGCGGCAGCGGAAGGGGGCGCATGTTCGAGGCCGCCCCCTGCCCCATGTCAACAACCCCCAGTCAGAATTTGATTTTGTTTTGCTTGAACGTTATTAAACCAGCAACAAAAGGCTCCCCTCCCACTATTGAAATCCTGACAGGGGTGTCGATCCGTTTTTGAGATTGGGGGGGCGAAATTTGAAAAAATTTTCCAGAGTGACTGAGAGAGCTAAAAGCCCCACATTGGCATGCCCGGAAGTTTTATTATGCGCTCATTGAAAGTGTCTTGATGGCTCGAAGACCTGACTTTGGGGGGCACCCACATTTGGGGACAATAATGGGGGTCCAGGGGGCGGAGCCCCCGGAAGCTTTTAGATTTCAGACATTTGCTCCTAGCATGGGTGTTAAAATTGTATAAAATAGTGAACCTACTCATAACATATTTTTAAAGGGCATAGCGAGGAAAAGACTGAGCCTTGCATGAGATGGATCCACGTGATCATATAGTCTAGGGCATTGGGCTCCCATGAAACTAAGCAAGGGCGTCAACAATTTCTCAAAAGTGTAGGGGAGACATTGCGAGGAAGCGAAGTGAACGAGCGGGGGAGGGTGTGGGAGGGGGTGTCCCCCTCCCACAGTAGGGAGCTTTTGTATTTTGGGGCGTGAAATTGTGCGATTTGGTGCACACCTGAGACAGAAACTTCACGTAATACGAAGTATATAGGTATGGAACCAAACATACATAATGACAAAGGGAGGGGACAATCTGCTCCTTTTTCAAATGTGGGGGGACATGATATTCCAATTTGATTTGCGTTCAGCGCATATGTACCGAGATTATTTTATTTTCTGTGACGGTGTGCTATCTATAGATGAGGGTTTAATAAACTTCGTTTGAGGTGTGCATTTGAGAAATTACGCTGCCCAACACATTTCAAAAGGTGAGTTCCCGCAACCCAAATGAAACTTGCAATATGAGAAACTGTATGCGCGCGAAGCGCGCGGCAAAAAAGAGATTTACAGTCCTTTTCAAACTAAAAAACGGCTATTTTGAAGATTAATTATTGATAAATGTGTCTTTCCCCTCTTTGGCATTATATCACTCGATGTTTTTCTTCCTCATTTTCGGAATTATTGGGGGGGCGAAATGATATGTTCGCCCCCCCAATATTTTCATTGGGGGGGGGGGGGGCGACCGCCCCCCCTGCCCCCCCAGGATCGACATCCCTGAATCCTGATGCCACCTACTGCCTACTGGGAGCGGTTGGAAGACAGGAAGGATGATGCTTCATGAATCGGGCAAAGACCTCACCCACCTACGAGCTCATTTTGTTGCTATTCCGTGAAACCTCTGTGCACGATTTGGCAAATACTACTGGAAATTAAATTATATACATTTATATTAGTCTAAAAGGTAATACATGTGTACGCATTTTCAAACGTCATTTTGGATTAGGATAAAGAACATTTAAGGCTTTGTTGGAATAATCTTTAAGCATGTTAAAGGGATCTAGTAACTTTGTTGATAATATGTGCAAAAAGTGATAAATGGTTGGTACAATGTATATTGTTGTTATCTGATATGTCCACAGGGTATTGTGTGAAAATTTCAAGTCAAATGGACGTTATATGGCCGAGAAATGAGCAAAAATGCAAAGTGATATTCACAAACTAATTGCACTCACTTTGTACACGGTCTTCTCGATCCCGTTGGATTATTTAACATCTGAAACTTCAATCGTAAATATCTTTTTAACGAAAGGGAAATTTGAAAAACCGAAACCGGTCGCATGATTTTATTGTTAATACGAATACAACAAGGTATGAGGGAACCGCTAGAATTCCAATTGTATTTTGAGGATTCGGACAATGTTACTAAGTCCCTTTTAGGTATCTTTTGATCATGCTTATTGGAAGACCAAACAATACATTCACATCTACATCCACAAGACCACGATGCTACTCCTTGTGAGGTCATGTTCCCAGAATCTGCCAAAACTTTTGTGTCCACTTTGCTCTGGATACTAAATTATTTGGAGGGTAGTAGGGTAATTATGTCATTATGAGCTGCATGGGTGCATCGGTGTAGACAAGTGGGGAAAAGGGGCGCAACTTTCGATCCTGCATTATGTTCTTACCCCTTCCTGTCTCAATATTGACTGAGAGATCATCTTCATTTGCAAGATAAACACCAGAAGTCATCTGCCAAAACCTTTTGTGTACGTTATGTTTGCACTGGAAACTTACCAGAGTGTGAGAGGAGTGCGTTTGGTGACATTCGTATTGCGGCATATTTAGGAAATAGCTCAAATTGAGGGGGGCAATTGCTACCCTGGCCCTGTCTGAACTCCCCCTTCCCCTGCCTTTTATCAGTCTTAATGTCAATACTGATTATTGACTAACAGAACATTCATAATTGGAACTTGGAAGACGCTCGATGGCCCCCGAGTGTTCCCACTTTATGTCTTTGTTTGCACTGGAAACGTGCCGGAGTGTATTTTATATAAGGGGATTGTAATGCTGTGTTTGTTAACATTCGTGTTGCGGCGTAGGGTGTAGCTAAAAGATACCGTAGTGTCAAGGGGGAGGGGGGTGGGGGGGGGGCAATTGTTACCCATGTCTGAATCCTACCCCTTGTCTTTTATCATGTTATCAGTATTCCGCCATAATTGACGAAAAGAACATTTATAATCGGAAGACACTCGAAGTGAGATTATGTTCCCAGAACCTACCTAATCCTAAAGTTTGTGTCCACTCAGTTTCTCTGTTTGCACTTGTATTCACTGGAGGGTTTGTTGACATTCGTGTTGTGGCGGACAACATAGCTAAAAGAGGGTGCCAAGGAGGATGATATCCCTGTCTTACTTCAACCCCCTTTTAGCAGTATATTATTATTGACTAACATAACATTCATAATTGGAAGACGCTCGAAGTGAGATTATGTTCCCAGAACCTGCCTAATCCTTTGTGTCCACTTTGTGTCTTTGTATGCACAACGCATCGTAGTGTATGTAGCGGGATTATGTAATTCTGTGTTAAGGTGGTATCTCACCGAGCTGGAGACTAGTTGGCGACCAGTTGGCGACTCAGTCTCCGCTGGTCGCGGAGACGTCTCCGCGACGTCGCCGCGACGTCTCCTGGAGACTAGCCGGGTCTCCGGGGAGTCGCGGGAAAATCAAACATGATTTTTTTTTTGGAGACTCTCCATCAGTCGCGGAGACTAATTTTGTCCGCGACTGGGGAGACGTCGCGGCGACGTCGCCGCGACCTACTGGAGACCAAGGCGACGTTGCTGAGACGTCTCCGCGACACTACTTAACGTTGCTTGACCCACTTTAGAGACCACGTGACTGAGTTCGTTATCATTTGGTACAGTTTGTTCCTGCTCCCATGGATACGTCGCGGAGACTTCGCCTTGGTGAGATTGCAAACCATTTTCGGGTCTCCCGAGTCGCCGCGACTACCGCGACTGATCAGTCGCGGCAGTCGCGGCGACGTCTCCGCCGGTGAGATACGCACTTTAGGTCACATTCGTGTTGCGGCGTAGGGTGTAGCTAAACAGAGAGTGTTTAAAGCCCGGCGCAGACAGAGCCGACTCGACCCGATCCGACTGGTTTCAATCAGGCTAGAGTTGGGCCCGGTCGGTCGGAGCAGATTTATCGTGTTGAATCGGCCCCAACTGGCATCCGACTGTCTCTCGACTGGCAAAATGTGTGTTGCGAGGCACTGAAAACTGAGCCGATCGGAAGGACAACCAGTCGAGTCGGCTCTGTCTGCGCCGGGCATGAGGGGGGGGGGGGGGGGCGGGTTGCCAACCCTGTTTGAATTGTACTCCCCCTGCCTTTTACCAGTCTAAGGTCGTTATATTTATAAACATACCATTCGACTACCTAATCCTTTTTGTCCATGTTGTGTCTTTGTATGCACAACGCATCGTAGTGTATGTAATGGGATTATGTAATTCTGTGTTTGGGGACATTCGTGTTGCGGCGTAGAGTGTATGTAAAATAGAGTGTCAAGGGGGAGGGGGGCAATCGTTACCCTCCCCCTCCGCCTTTTGTCAGTCTAAGGTCATTATATTGATAAACAGAACATTCGCCCCGACGCTCGAAGTGAGATTGTGTTCATGTTGTGTACACTTTGTGTCTTTGTATGCACAACGCATCGTAGTGTAACTGGATTATGTAACTCTGTGTTTGTTGACATTCGTGCTGCGGCGCGTATACAGGGTGGCCCAAAAAAAACGGAACGGGGCACTTCCCAAAATAAAGTAACACATGCATTATGTCCATCGGATAGAGTGTCTTTTCAAATGAACAACGATACCAAGAACAGTCAATTTGGTCGTGTAGTTTTTGTTTTAGGGCCCTGTGAGTGACACCATGTCAGGTTCTCTTTTTTGTCAATTTGTATCGAGCCAGCGCTTGATGAATTGCACGAACCGCTGTTCATATCGTTGAGCATCGCGCTCTATTGTTAGTGTGCACTCAGCCGTGTGCCGAGAGAATGGGCCTGGTCGCTGAATGGTATTACGGGCAAGGAGTGCGGTTAAACTGGCATCGACTAGGTCGAAATCGACATAAATCGGCACCTGACATGGTCTCACTCACTGCGTCCTTAAACAAAAACGACCTGACCAAAATTACTGTTCTTGGTATTGTTTTTCATTGGAAAGGACACCCTATCCGATGAACATAAACATTGTGGTATTATATTTTGGGAAGTGCCCCGTTCCGTTTTTTTTGGGCCACCCTGTATAGGGTATAGCTAGAAGAGGATGCCAAGGAGGGACACCCCTGTCTTAATTCAACCCCCTTTTAGCAGTCTATTATTATTGACTGATAGAACATTCTAAGGTCATTATATTGATTAAACAGAACATTCGCCTCGGAGCTCGAAGTGAGATTATGTTCGCAGAACTTGCATAATCCTTTATGTCCGCCTTCTTTATTTGTTTGCGCTGGAAACTGTAGGGATTGTAGGGGATCATGAATTACGTAATCCACTTACTGCAGCTTGTTTGGCGCGCCAAGGCTAACATTCTTATTAGTGCTCTAATGTGATGCCTGTGTCGACATTATTCCCGGGTTCACACTAGGTCTCAAAATTCAGGTCAACTCGGGGTGGGGGGGGGGGGGGGGGGCGGGGCATATGTGATATTAATAAATAATAATAGCTTACTTCGTTTATTAACGTCCGAGATATCCCCCTACCCTCGGATTATTTAGTGTGCATAGAATGACGTATGTACTCGCATATTAGCACGGGCGTAGCGACTTACGTAATACCTATTCATCAGGGGGGGGGGGGGGGGGTGAATGAATAGATCACCCCCCCCCCCCCCCCCCCCCCGAGTTGAATGGGTATCAATGACATGTCTACGCCCGTGCATATTAGTATCGAACGCGATGTGACATGAATAGAACTGATGGCATCATTCGCGGTTATTTTGTGACATTAATGTTAACAATATATATATTGTATTCATTCGCTAGTTTTAATTCACTTTCGAATGTTACTCCGACTTCGGAATCAAGTGTTGACCCGTTGGCTTATGTTATTGCAATCGTGTTTGACATGAACAAATTACATTATTCGTTTAATCTTGTTACATCACTGTGTCAATAATAGCTTCCGTTGCCCCATATTATTGCGATTGCGTATTACATGAATATGGCACGATTTGTGAATCACTTTGCCCATTGTTCAACTTCGAAGGCTACCCCGACTCTGAAGTTAAGTGTTAACGCGATGACTTTATTTTAGTGTAAATTTGCAATCGTGTATTACATGAAAATGACACGATTCGTGTACTCACCTTTTCAATGATCACCTCCGAATGCTACCCCGACTCTGGAGTGAAGTGTTGACGCGATGGCTTATGTTATTGTACTCGCACATTGAACGCGTGTCCCGTGAATAAATGACACACTTACCGTTATGTTGTGACAAGTCTATGTTATTAATGATTTCCTCATTCATTGTAAGCATGTGGTGTAGCTACTAGGAGGGGGATAAGGGGTGGGAACCCCCCCCCCCTTGAAAAGTCTGTGTCCCCCCCCCCCCCCCCCCCTCACCCTCATATTGCCCCCGACCTCATCATTAGTTGGTACTGTTATGTTGTGACAAGTCTATATTATTAATTATTTCCTCATTCGTTGTTAGCAGTAATGTAACTACTAGGGGGGGGGGGGGGGGGGGGGGGGGTAAGGGGTTGGAATAGCCCCCCTCCCCCTTTTGAAAAGTCTGCCCCCCCCCCCCCCTCTTATAGCCCAGACCTCATCAGTATTTGGTACCGTTATGTTGTGACAGGTCTAGTATGTTATCAAAGACTTCCTCATTCATTGTAAGAAGTGCATGGTGTAGCTATTACTAGGAGGGGGATAAGGGATGGGAATAGCCCCCCCCCCCCCTTGAAAAGTCTGCCCCCCCCCCCTCTTATTGCCCCCGACCTTATCACTATTTGTTAAAGTAATTATTAAAAAATACATAACATATTTTAACCAAAACCTAAGTTGTCACACAACCTAAGTTCTTACACCACACTGCGCCCCCTCTATTGGAATCTGTACCCCTCCCCCCCCCCCCCCCCCCTCCCAAAGGGAAGGCCCCCTCCCTTTTAATAGGACCATGCTACGCCCCTTTTCGAGATTCATCGTTAGGGGTTATCGATAATGAGACCGTTAAACTCTCCCGGCGTCTCTTATTAATGTTATTTACGCTGTGGTAATCTGTATAATGAGTCATGTATGTTTTGAAAAGGTACTTTGATTTGTACGGTATGTGTGACGATAGACCGACAAATCAGTCTATATTGAGGGTTGTTCCACCGAGACTGTGTCTTGTTCGCGAGACTGTGTCTTGTTCGCGATACAAGTTGGATTTTGCTGACTAGTGTAACGATTTACTGGTGATACTGCATGGGTGTTTATATTTATACTGATGCTGATTTTTCTTTTCTATGTTAGTATTAATTTATCCACATTAGTTATTTCTTTCTTTATTAAATTTGTTTATGAATTTATCAATTAATTAATTTATTCTTTTTTTTTTAATTATTATTATTATTTATTTTTTATTTTATTTATTCATTGATTTATTTACTTATTTATTAGAGTTGAGAAAGTGCACAAGATAATTGCGCAGGTTTGCAATGTGCCCAGATGACCAGGGGTGAACATTCGTAGCAAATTTTCTGAAGGAGACCTACAAATAAATGTCATGTATGAACTCCTCAAACAGAGGTCATCTGCCTTAACTTGAAGCGTGTGAAATGACATTACGTGTTGATCATATCGATTATATTTTAATCTGTGGTCAATTAGCTCTCATGATGAGGAATCGATACAATTTATTATTGATCATGAATGCAGGATCGTACTGTGTCGCTAATCTGTCTGGGTCGAGGCTCGTAATGTGGCTGTATGCTGATTATTTCCCGGGGGATGTATCCCCCTGACATTTTGAAAACGGCCATATCCGGGCAAAAGGCACCTCAAATTCCTGCAAAACATGTCATATTCGGGCAAAACATGTCATATTCGGGCTAAACCATGTCAATATTCGGGCTAAACCATGTCAATATTCGGGCAAAAGTCATATTCGAGCAAAATAAAGTCATATTCGAGCAAATTCGTGCCATATTCGGGCAAACCCCTGTCATATTCGAGCAAAATAAAGGCAAAAATTCGGGCAAACGTATGTCATATTCGGACAAAGTCGTGTGACATTCGGACAATTCTCATGTCATTTTACAGGGTAATATAAAGTCAATTTCTGGCAAAACCGTCCCATGATCGGGCAAAATCATGTTATTTTCGGACTTCACCATCAACAGGATAAATTTCTGGCATCAAAGGAGCGAATACCCTTTTTTCTTCTTTTGTTTTTGCTTGTGAGGTGAAAAAAGGAAGGATAGTTATTCGGGCAAAAGACCTCAGCCCCCTAGTCTACGATCGAGCGCCACCAACGAGAGAGATCTGCACAACGAGAGAGGTCTGCATAACATCAGTGATCGGCTGGCAGCCATCACTGCTGTTGTGCAGATCTCTCTCGTTGGCGGCTAACTATTATGGGTGGTGTGATTATTTTCAGCATGCAATCGAGGGTCTAGTTCATAGACTACAGCCCCCCTGAGAAAAGTGTGCTCCATATACGCCCATGGCTGAAGCACGGGGCTGAAGTCTTGTGCCCTGAAGGTGAAGGGGACCTACAAATAAATGTCATACCTAAACTCCCCCGACAGAGGTCATCTGCCTTAACTTGAAGCGTTTGAAATGACATTACTTTTTTTTGTTTTGTAATAGTATTTTATTTTCTCTCAAACAAATTTACAACGTAAATTTACAATACAAATCATTCATATAAGTACAACAAACTAATTGTGTACAGCATTACATATACATATACAATCTGTTCTTATACATATAATGATAATCATAGTGTTTGAGAAAAAAAGAGATCTATAGTAAAACAGAGAAACAATAGCGAACTAACAGAAGAAAGATAAAAAGAAAAAGAAAAAAAAAAAAGGGGGGGGGGGGAGGCGGTAGTAAGAACTCTGTACATGGTGTCTCTGTGTCATACCCTAGTCAGAGAGTGTGTTCCATTTTCTATAATGAATTTGCAATGTTCCTCTCTGTTCAGCTATCTTTCTTTCTTCCTCTTTATTTTTCAATAATGTATCTTTAATATCTTTTATAGTTGGAGGATAATCTTTCGTTCTACTATTAACAAATATCATACTTTTTATCAACAATATAACATGATTTAATAATTGATCTTTTCCTACATTACTAACCTTGATTCCTACATGGACCCCTTTCCAATCTATATTTATTAATTCTTCTAAATCAAACTCGTTACCGCAGTCTACCCAGATCATTCTTACTTTTTCACAAAAGTAAAACAAATGTTCATATGTTTCCTGCATTTTATGACAAAAAGAGCATAAATTACTATCCCCCATATGAAAAGTAAACATGTGTTTCTTTGTATAAATAAGATTGTATAGTAATTTAAATTGAAATTCCCTTAGTGAACTATTAAGCGTGGATTTTCGGGAGCGTACGAAAATATTTTCATTATCTTTTCCAAAGACATTATATAAGTGTTCTATGTTGCGAACTGCAAAAGACTTCTCTAATCTTAAATTTAACAAATGATCATATATATATTTTGAAGTTATATCACACAATGAATAATCTTTTCCACTCAATCGAAACTCCAAATTCAGTGCAGTATCTTCCATCACATTATAATCTCTACTTAACAATTGTTTCCATATAAATGGTATATTTTCAAAAATCTGTTTCACTATGTCAATTTCTGACCTATCTAATCCTAGTCTCATAAATTCCTTGACAGATTTTATTCTTCCTTTGCTATCGACTATATGATGTATTTTATAAACATTTTTCAAAAATAATGTTTCATTATAATAAATTTGTCCATTAATTCGAATATATCTATTATTAAAAACAATTTGATTCCTGCTTCCAGTTTCTTTTAACAAAAAATCTTTTGAACCTATCCAAGCTTCTAACATTTCCCTGTAAAAACCCGGAAGTGACAAATTCAATAAATCAAATGAAACATTACAAAAGAAAACCAACAAACCTCCTGCTTGTCTAGTCAAGAATTTAAAAACTCTTTTCCATCCCATCATTGATTCCCCCTCAAAAAGTCTCTTAATCCACATTATTCTCTGTGTCCGAATAAATAATTGAAAATCAATCATTTTTAGACCCCCTTTTTCGTAATTCAAAAAAGTAACTTCCCGTTTAATTTTATCTTTTCCATGCCACAAAAAATCAAATGTTAATCTATTCAAATCTTCTATTACACCTTGCGGAATTGGAGTGAGTGAAGATACAAATATTAATTTAGAAATCACAAACGTCTTTATCAATTGAATTTTTCCCATCAGGGTCAAGTCCCGCTGTTTCCACCATATTAATAAATGTTTAATTTTACTTAAAATTTCTTTATAATTCATTCTTTCTCGAACTTCAGGGTCCATAGAAAAATATACACCTAATATTTTAATCATCCCAACTTTTGTACCAAAAGGAGTTACAATTTCTTTTCCATGAAGAGGGCCTAATAACAAAACATATGTTTTGTCTCGATTAATTTGTAATCCCGATATTATAGCAAAAGTTTCAAATTTTTCATTTAATTTTATCAACGAATCTTTATCTTTTACAAAAAGCGTCATATCGTCTGCGTATAATACTTGTTTAATATGTGCATTTCCCAAAATAAACCCTGAAATTTCATTGTCGGTCCTAATCGAGCGTGCTAAAGTTTCTATACATAATATAAATAAATAGGGTGATAAGGGGTCTCCCTGCCTTACCCCTTTCATAATATTAAAATAACCAGTCGATACATTGCCGTTAAATACACAACTCTGAGCGCCCTTGTAGAGTGTACGAACCCATTTACAAAATGAAGTCCCAAAACCAAACGTCTTTAACACATTTTGCAAAAAATCATGAGAAACAGTATCAAAAGCCTTTTTAAAGTCAATGGCTAATAAAAACCCTGGTATATTATTTGTTTTAGTATAGAAAATCATATCGTCTATCAATCTTATAGCCTCACCGATATTTCTCCCTTTTAAATATCCTACCTGATCTATACTAATAAGTTCCCCTAATACTTTTTTAATCCGAACAGACAATATCTTAGCTAAAATTTTGTAATCTACATTTAATAATGATATAGGCCTGTAATTTGTTATTTGTAAGGGGTCTTTATCTTCCTTTTGAATCAATATTATAATAGCTTGTTTTTGTGAAGAAGATAATTCTTCTTTAACAAATGCTTCATTTAAAGCCCTTACCACAATATCACCAATAACAGGCCAAAATAATTCATAAAACTCTACACTAAGACCATCGTTTCCGGGTGACTTATTACCTTTCATTTCTTTTAAAACCGCTATACATTCCCCTTGAGTTATATTACCTTCGCAAATTTCCTTTGATTCTAAACCTAAATTTGGCAAACCTTTAAAAAATAAACTTTCATTAAATAATTCTACATCAACAACAAATTTGGAATATAATCCAGCATAAAACCTTTGTATTTCCCGAATAATAATATCCATATCAAAACTTATTTTTCCTCCATCTACTAATAATTTACTTATAATTGTCTTCTTTTTATTTGCTTCCATTAGTTGCACAAAATATTTAGTATTTTGTTCCCCTCTCTCATAAAATGATGCTCGAGATCGAACTTTCAAACCCTCATTAATATATTCATAACATTTTTTTAACTCCATTCTTTTATTTTCCAACAAATCAACCTTTTCCTTTTCTACCTTTTCTATCAATTCTTTTTCAATTACACTTATATCATTTTCAAGATTTTGAACTTTTTCTTTCCTTTTTCTAGATTTTTCTTTAGAAAATTTCCTAATAAAATTGCTAATTTTCATTTTCAAAAAATCCCAATACACTCTTACATCTTTAATTTCTTTTTCATATATATTTCTTAATCTCCCTATTTCCACTTCCATCTGTCTAATAAATTCCCCATCTCCACATAAACTATTATTGAACTTCCAGTAACTACCTTTACCTTTAATTGAAAAATTAGGCAAATTATAAAATTGTAACTGAACAGCAAAATGATCTGGTGCAATTGATGGTATTATATTACATTTTAAGACAATTTGTTCTAAACTATATGAAATAAAAAAATAATCTAAACGACTTTGGACAAAGGGGTTAATTTGTTTAAACGTATATTGTTTTTTTAAACCATTTTTCCCCCGCCAAATATCTAATAAAGTCCATTTATCCTTATAATTATCAAAGTGTTTAAGAAATATCGACTGTACCTCTTTTTTATTACTTCCCAAATAATCTAAATCAACATTATAAATCATATTAAAATCCCCTCCCATAATTATTGGGTTACCATTACCATTTATTGTATCCAAACTGTTATCAATACTATTCAAAAACTCAATCTGCTCCATTGATTTCCCTCTTACTGGAAAATACGCGTTTATTAATATTAATCTTAATCCCTGAATAATACAGTCTAAAATAATAAATCTCCCTGCATTATCATTGCGCACTTGAAGAACCTGGATATCTAATTTAGAATCTATCAATACCGCCACCCCTCTACTGTGATTTGTCCCATGGCTATAATAAATTGTTCCATCCCACAAAGAACCCCATACATCTTCAACATCATTAGTGCTGTAAGTCTCCTGCAAAAAAGCTACTTCTACTCGTTTATCTCGTAACCAAGATAAAATACCACCCCTTTTTGTTCTTTCCCTTATTCCCTTAACATTCAAGGATACAAAATTACAATTAAACGATATATTATCAAAGTCCGTCATTATATATCAATATCAATACATATAAACTTTATCATCATTTCTATTTAAATATAACCTGAGTAATGAGAAGGGGACACACACTTCTTTAGAGTAACCCTCATAATTCTGACTGTTACCACAAAAATATGAAAAAAGAGGAACTACCGCCATACCCCTTGGAAAAGAAATTAAAAAAGTTAAACAGTCACAAGAATAACAATACATAGAAGAAAAAAGAAGAACAAAACAAATAAATCGAATCGAACCACCAAGTGCGAAAAAAGAATAATAATAAACTACCGTCCGAATGAGCCGCCACCCATCCCCTTCACTACACAAAAATAAGAATAAACAATAGACAAAACACGTCACTACTGAATTTTGCCTTTCTTTAACATCCTTCAGTCTTGACCGAGATCAGACTGCACCAATCTATAGGGGCTTATAATAGGTAGCCAAACCCCAAATGCCTCGGGATTGCGAGGGTAATCACTGCATTTCCAGCTAGAAGGAACCCTTTCGTCAAGCACTGAACCCTTTTCTCCATCACTTCGCATTCATTATACTCCAAACAAAAGTATTTACCAATTCCATGTATTTCTTTTAAAATAACTCATACGAATCGCTTTTGTTTCAATACCCCCTTATATCGGAAGCCCAAAACACTATCTAAAAAGAAATCTACTTTTGCTTTTTTTTAAGCATTCTATTAAAACAAAAACCGGAAAGGAATCAAAAAGAAAAAAAACCCTCAATCCTGAATAACCAATAACAGACATGATGTCTCAACAAGTAGACAACCTTCTACGACTGTAAACAAAATTACATAATCAAGAGAGAAACCAAATACATTGTCTCATAAAAAAACAAAAAACAAAAACAAACAATGACGTGTTTACACTTGATAATACTTCATATCCCCTTGTATGAGACTTCTATCCGGCGTTCAATTACCCGCCGACTTTAACCATTTCCATTAGATTTCCCGCCTTTTACACAAAATCAAAAAGAAATTCCTTGTCTCTTCAAGCATTCAATGACAATACTCCATTTAAGGGATTTTATAAGTACGACCCTCTATCCCATTTTGTGAGAGCATTAAATGACATTCAATTACTCTCGTATACCCTCTGTTACATCTATATAAATAAAAACAACTTTACAATACATTGGACTTTCGAATAGTCTCATAGAAAGAAGTACAAAACACTCGCTATTCTTGTATTACATCACTTATAAGAATGTCAAAACTCCAATGTGACAACAACAATTCAGACTCAAGTAATACATTTTTTCAAAAAATCAAAAAGAAACAATGAACAAAAGTTTCTCCTTTTTCTTCTTTTTTTCCCTTTTTCAATTACAAAAACCCTTTCCGAAATCCCTCAATTCTGGCCAAGTAGCAAACTGGCTTGACATGTGTCAAAAAACACCAACAATTAAAACGGCTACTCCACACTTCTAATACCTCTCTAAAAAAAAAATAAGCATGACTAAGCCAGCTCTTTCATCAATTTCGAAACCCTTTTTAGAGATCACTCAGTCATGACGTGGTGTCACTAGATTGGCTTTTCAAACATTCAATAAAAGGATTCCCCTAAAGAGACTTCATCAGATAATAGACCGCCTCCGCAATGCATGCAAACAATACGCGTATGACGTAATACTCCCCGCTGGCAAGCCCAACAATGGCAACTAGGTCCGGCAAGCTAGATTACCCTGAGCTTGCCGGACCCAGTCACCACTGTCAAGCCCGCCAACGGGGACCCCGACGTCAACGCATACCACCTACACACACTGCAGAAGCGGTCTATTGACTTGTTTAAGTACCGTTCTTTATCCCATTTAAAAAAAAACAATTTACAATACATTAAGATGCTGAACCGTCTCCCTAAACCCGCTATTCTTCTAATACATCACTTATAAGAATGTCACAATTCAGAGTCATTTTTAACTAATACCTAAGGAACAATAAAGGAACCTTTGTATCCAAAACCTTTTTCACAAACTCAGAATGAGTGAGCTCTCTTATCCCTTTTAAAACCTTTTTACAAGATTATTCAGTCCAGACGCGGTAGTCAACTGGCTTTAAAAAAATGCTAATCAATTAAAGAAAATATTCCACAAGGTCTTTACCAACCAGAATCTTTTCTCTCCATTTCCACCTGCACGTTATTTTGACCAAACACCCTGACATATCTTTAACTAATCCCTAAGGAACAGTGAAGGAACATTTTTATCCAGAACCTTTTTCACAAACTCAGTCTTGACCCAAATAACAGATTGGCTTTTCATCGCCAATAATAGTGTCTAAACACCAATATAAAACAAGTTCATACAAACTCATATAATGCCTCTCTAAAAACAAAAACAAAAACCTGAATAAGTGAGCTCTTTTTATCCCTTTTAGAACCTTTTTGCGCGATTTTTTAGTCCAGATGCGGTATTCAACTGGCTTTTAAAACATGCCAATCAATTAAAGAAAAGATTCCACAAGGTGTATACCAACCAAAATCTTTTCTCTCCATTTCCACCTGCACGTTATTTTAACCAAACACCATGGCATATCTTTAACTAATCCCGAATTAGGAACAGTGAAAGAACATATTTATCCAAAACCTTTTTCACAAACTCAGTCCTGACCCAAATAACAGATTGGCTTTTCATCGCCAATAATAGTGTCTAAACACCGATATAAAACAAGTTCATACAAACTCATATAATGCCTCTCTAAAAACAAAAACCTAAATAAGTGAGCTCTTTTATCCCTTTTAACACCTTTTTGCGAGATTTTTCAGTCCAGATGCGGTAGTCAACTGGCTTTAAAAAAAAAAAAAAAAAAAAAAAGTGTTGATCATATCGATTAGATTTTAATCTGTAGTCAATTAGCTCTCATGATGAGAAATCGATACAATTTATTATTGATCATGAAGGATCGGACTGTGTCACTAATCTGTCTAGATTGAGGAGGTTCATAATATGGCTATATTCTGATGATTAATTGGGGGCTAAACCACGAGGCTGAAGTCTCTTGCCATGAAGGTGAAGGGGACCTACAAATAAAATGTCAGGACTACTGTACCTCCCACGAGAGGTCATAACCCTTATAACTGCGTTTGAAATGACATTACGTGTTGATCATATCGATTAGATTTTAACCTGTAGTCAATTAGCTCTCATGATGAGAAATCGATACAATTTATTATTGATCAGGCAGGACCATACTGTGTCGCTAATCTGCCTGGGTCGAGGCTCGTAAAGGAGTGGTCACATTGGACACGACTCCCCTATGGCAAGCCCAGTTTATTTCTTGATATCAAGTCTCACCAATACATAAAAGTATTTCTTGATATCAAGAATGCATTTCTTGATATCAAGAATCCGATTTCTTGATATGAAGAATTTAATTCTTGATATCAAGAAATAGGAATAAATGTTAAAAAACGGCTTGCCATATATTTGTACCAATGCGTACTGCATTCGTGGGTCTAGTCGTAGGGAGTCGTGTCCAATGTGACCACTCCTTTATGTGGCTGTTATCTGCTTTATACATTTGTTTTTCTTCTCAGGGAGGTCTTTTGCCCAAATAACTACCCTTCCCGCCTTTTCCCCTGACAAGCAAAACAAAAGAAAACAAAAGTCCTCGCCTCTTCGATGCCCGAAAATTATATTTGTTATGAAGTCCGAAAATAACACGATTAGACTGTTCTGCCTGAAAAAGCTAGTCTTTGCCCGAATGTAACATGAGTTTGCCTCAAATATGACACTATTGGAAAACATGGCAGCCTCCAGTGTTCAGTCTGAACAGATGATTATGGTTTCAAAAATATTGATTGTTTCCACTATTAGTGATACCCAAAAGGAAATATACGACTATAAGTTACGAGAATGTTATAACTTATCAATACCGATGGTAACAGTAAGTGACTTCCTCCTCCAAATGGTTACCAAGTACTTTTGAAATCATTGCTTTTGAAGAAGAAGAAACGAGATTCCCACTCCTGACAACATTAATCGTCCGCCTGTTTGAAATAATTTCGATTGAATATTAATCCGTGTTCAATTAGCCCACGTGATGAGAAATCTATGCCATCGATCACGATTGTGATATATCGCTAATCTGTCTAGGATAGTCTTTAACATCCAGGGTGTAGTGCCCTTACGCCACGGGGTACTGTCTGGCTTTAGCAGGGGGTTAAGGAGGCTTAGAAGAGGGGCGATGGGGTGGCATTTTACCCCTATTTGAATTCTTGCTCCTTAGCTGTCTAGGGACGCGTTTACCCCACAATCAGCATTTTGAAATGCGTCTCATGTTAATATTGATCGAGTCAAAATACACGTTTCAAATGATAATTGTGAGAAGATGAACGCACCGAAGGTTTGTAAGGCGATGAAAGAGTTTGAAGTTAAGATGAAAATAACTAAATAAAGGAAGATAGATCGGGTGGTAATGATGATGATCAGTGTTACGTCTTCGATCCCCCTTTCATATGGGATAATTGAAGGATTTACACGATCCGAGGTAAAACGCTTTCATCCTCCTCATCCCCATTGATGGGTTAATGGGGGTAATTGGCATGGGCATGGATTTTAAGACGCCCAAAACTAAATTAACAATGCCGAATAGACGGATAGACATGATAGAGTGTTATACAGGTACAGGTGAATGAGGGGTGTTGGCGGGGCTAAAGGGGGGGAAGGGGGGTTGGGGGACAACCCCTAAATTAACAATGCCGAATAGACGGATAGGGGGTTACACAGGTACAGACTGGTGAATGAGGGTGTCGGTGGGGCTAAAGGGAGGGGGGGGGGGGGGACACCTCTAAATTAACAATGCCGAATAGACGGATAGAGGGTTACACAGGTACAGGTGAATGAAGGTGTCGGCGGGGCTAAAGGGAGGGGGGGGCACCTCTAAATTAACAATGCCGAATAGACGGATAGAGGGTTACACAGGTACAGGTGAATGCGGGTGTCGGCGGGGCTAAAGGGAGGGGGGGGGGGGGGGGACACCTCTAAATTAACAATGCCGAATAGACGGATAGAGGGTTACACAGGTACAGGTGAATGCGGGGTGCCGGCGGGGCTAAAGAGTGGAGGTGACGTGGCAACCCGCTTTCCCGTCAATATCCTGCAATTATATTCTTTTGAAGAAACGTGGGAAAGAAAAACATTTTTTTGAAATAAAATGGAATGAAATGTATCCTTCAATATCCTGCAAATATATTTTTTAGGAAACATGGAAGTGGAAGGCAATTCTTTGCAATGAAATGGAATGGAATGTACCAACACTATCTTGATTACAAGTAAATAGGTTCTTGACGAGAGGGTTAATAAGGTATACATAATAACCGCTTTTGGGTGCGTTTATCTCTTCTTGCTTAGCCCATAATCATAATTGGCGTTTTGAAACAAGATCAAAGGTAATCGTTATCAGTTAAAAAGGTGTAACTTGCATGAAACTCGCCATGAAATATTGATTAGGGGCGAATCACGATAAGACAAACGCTCTCAACGTCTGTTTTCGATCATGTCTTCCTTCTCATGTGCCCCTAACCGGGTTGACCCTGAATACCCCACTGGAGGTGGCCCAGGGGTGCGGATTATGCACCCTCCTTCACCCCTCGGTAAGTATAGGTATAGAGTCATTGCCCCTTTCGGGATATCGAACAGCTATCAATCTCGTTCTACATTCATCACGTTAATGACAACTTTCGCAGCAGGTGGTATATTGCCCTTTATACCGCTAATGACGAATTCCGATTCATTTGAATAGAGGTATATAAAACCGCCAAATTGGGTAATGTTATTTATCGCGATGCATTCATTCTTCTCTTCCTCAACCATTTCCTTCTCCACCTTAATAGCCCGGTCACATATCAACGGATTGCGTAAACGGATGTCAAACGGAGAGCTAAATTTTTCCATCCGTTCCTCTCCGTTCGTATGCGTTTCTTGTCCGTTCCTTGTCCGGTGATGTGCGTTGTTCTGTGTTATGTACACGAAGCAATGGAGACGACTTCCATCAACCGGATAATTTCATTTCCCAAATTTTCTATTCGTTGGGCATTCGTTTCCGCTATCCGTTGATATGTGACCGGGCCATAAAGGATGATTGATGTCCTTTCGTTCGAAATGAGCTTCATGACGTCAGAGTCAAAATGCATACGTATGATGCAAAATATCAACTTATTATAGAGTGTGTTAGTTACCAATGTTCGTACATGTGAAGAAAAAACAAACAAAATGCAAATGTTCAATTAAAAAAAAACTAAATACCCACTATATACCGAGCTCCTTTGTCGGATACATTTAAGCATTTCATATATTTTACATTCTAAAATCAACAAGTTAGAAAAGATCTGCAAACACAGCTTAATTGGAGGAACAATTTAACATATTTCCTTGTATTAACATACTCGTGTATGACTCGTATACTGTATAATCCCCCATAGCTCGGGTCGAATGTCGAATGTCCTAGTAAATTCGGTACATAAAAAAGCAGTACGGCGCCCAACACCAAACCCACATATGCACATACTTTGACGCCTAACTAGGCATCAGACTTCAACTCCAACTTTGAACCCAACTTGACCCCCCAAACCAGCATCTAAAGGTGGTATCTCACCGGGCTGGAGACTAGTTGGCGACTAGTTGGCGACTCAGTCTCCGCTGGTCACGGAGACGTCTCCGCTACGTTGCCACGACGTCTCCTGGAGACTAGCCGGGTCTCCGGGGAGTCGCGGGAAAATCAAACATGTTCGATTTTTTTGGAGACTCTTTCAGTCTCCAGCAGATTAATTTTTCCGCGACTGGGGAGACGTCGCCGCGACCTACTGGAGACCAAGGCGACTGAGAGGAGACGTTGCGGAGACGTCTCCGCGACACTACTTGACGTTGCTTGACCCACTTTAGAGACCACGTGACTGAGTTCTTTATCATTTGGTACAGTTTTTCCTGCTCCCATGGATACGTCGCGGAGACGTCTCCGAGACTTCGCCTTGGTGAGATTGCAAACCATTTTCGGGTCTCCCGAGTCGCCGCGACTACCGCGACTGATCAGTCGCGGCGACGTCTCCGCCGGTGAGATACGCACTTAACTCGTCACCCATCTAGTTGCGTAACGTGGCACGTCAATCAAATCAAATCGGCCCCTAAATCGGTATTCATCTTGGCGTCCAAATCGTCAACCCTTTCATTACTCAACTCGACTCCTAAATCTGCCTGCAACCATCTCGGCACTCATTTTGGCAGCATCCATCACGGCACCCGATTCGTCAACCAACTTGACACCCAACACGGTATCCATGTTGGTACCCAACGCGGCATCCACCTCGTTATCCAACTCGACACCCAGCATGGCGCCCACCTCGGCACTCGATTCGGCACCAAACTCGCCACCAAACTCTGCACTAAACTCGGCACCCGATTCGTCAACCAACTCGGCACCTAACAGGGATACCTACATGGTATCTATGTTGGTACCCAACGCGGCATCCACCTCGTTATCCAACTCGACACCCAGTATGGCACCCACCTCGGCACTCGATTCGACACCAAACTCGCCACCAAACTCTGCACTAAACTCGGCGGCGGAGTCAACAACCATCTTGGTACCAATCAAGGCTACTAGCACAGTACTAATATTGGTACCAAACACACCATCCAACTATGCAACCAGTTTGGTATTAAAGGAGGCATAGAACTCGTCTCCCAACTCGGCAACCAATTCGTTCTCCAACTCGTCGCTCAACTCGGCAACCAACTCGGTCTCAAACTCGGGTACCAATTTGGTCTCGAACTCGGCAACCAACTCGGTCTCCAACTCGGCAACCGACTCGGTCTCCAACTCGGCAACCAACTCGGCACCATATATTGGCATCCGACTCGTCACCCCAGTCGGCAACCTACTCGTCACCCAACTCTGCATCCTATATCGGCATCCAACTCGTCACCCAACTCGGTATCCACCCAAATTGGCACCCTATAGGCATCCAATTCGTCACCCAACTCGGCATCCAACTCGTCACCCATCTCGGTATCCACCCAAATTGGCACCCTATAGGCATCCAATTCGTCACCCAACTCGTCAACCGACTCAGCAACCAACGCGGTATCCAACCTGGCACTCATCTCGGCACCTATATTGGCATATATCACGTCATCCAACTCGCCAACCAACTCGGTATCCAACCTGGCACTCAAATCGGCGTTTTCATTGGCATCCAACCCGGTATCCAACCCTGGCACTCAACTCGACAATTATATTAGCATCCAACTCGTTACCCAACTCGATAAAAACTCGGTATCCAACCTGGCACTCATCTCGGCACCTATATTGGCATATATCACGTCATCCAACTCGCCAACCAACTCGGTATCCAACCTGGCACTCAAAACGGCGTTTACATTGGCATCCAACCCGTCGTCCAACCCGGTATCCAACCCTGGCACTCAACTCGACAATTATATTAGGATCCAACTCGTTACCCAACTCGATAAAAACTCGGTATCCAACCTGGCACTCAACTCGACACCCTATATTTGTATCCAACTCGTCACCCAACTCGTCATCCAACTCACTATCCAACCTGGCACTCAACTCGGCACATATCCAACTCGTCAACCAACTCGTCACTCGACTCGTCACCCAACTCGGCAGCCAACTCGTCACTCGACTCGTCACCCAACTTGGCAGCTAACTCGGTATCCAACATGGCACTCATCTCGGCACGGACGGCACCTATATTGGCATCCAACTCGTCACTCAACTTGTTTTACTTATCAGCTTGATTAGGAGGAAAGCCTGTGTCATATCTTATTTCATTGATTTGTCTCAATCGACAATCATGAGAAACCGTAGATATTTATATTTTGTATAAATGCTTTCAATACAATTGTACGTTTGTTTATTATATGTTTTGACACGAATTGGATAGTTATAGCACTATTTATTCTTTTGATTTGGATGCATTTTTCATATTACTTTTGTATTCTTTGTGGGCAATATATTAGCAATTTTCAACCTATCTTTAGTATAAACATTTACATCTCGTTTTATAATTTTGTATCAATAATTACAACTTTTAGATTTGTAATTCATGCCAAGTTATACATGTCATTTTTTCATTTTAATCCTGAATTATGTTGTGAACATGCTTGTTAACATGTACAATTCAGCCCTCGGGCGGCCAAAGGTGTATTATGAATTACACCAATTAGCCTTGATTAAATTGAATTGAATATAATACAGTTTTGATCACGTATTTATTTGCCTTTTGTGTTCCTTTCGGAACATCGATTGCACAATGATATAATTGGATTAAAATCTCGGGCGCATTCAACGCAACATTGCTATTCTAAAAACTGGATTACGGTACATTTAAATACGTCTGCTTGCATTTGAATGGGAATATACAATGATAATGATACGGATTATTCGCTTTGTGATTTCAATTCATTATACGGGAAGCGCGTATTTCCGATTTTAAAGGCGATACCCATCCCTCCAAATTTGTTGGAGTAATAACATTCAACCCATAATAACATACAATTACATGTATGTTTCGATATCAACACATTTTGCCAGTCGAGAGATGCCAGTCGGATGCCAGTTGGGGCCGATTCAACACGATGAATCGGATCCAACCGACCTGGCCCAACTCTAGCCTGATTGAAACCAGTCGGATCGGGTCGAGTCGGCTCTGTCTGCAGAGGGCCTAAAATGTTAATCGCACAAATTATTTGAGTAATAATTATGCGTGATTTAATTCTGATTAAAGATAGATTCATGCAAACATAATATAGTTGACAACGGAATCTATCACTAAAGCTAGTTTCTTGTATATTCATACATACATGTACATTAATCAACTAAATATTAGTACTTTGGGAGTCAGTTCCCTTTAACCTATTATCTTTTATAATTACATCAATTTAGATCGATTAATTGTCGTTTATTTTTACGATCCATTACAGTAATAATTTTATTGAAAGATTTCCCAACGAACTGAACCAATTCAACAATATTTAAAATAGTTTTTATCAGATAGAAGCCACACGGTCTGGGGCAGAATCAATCTAACGTATTGAACCAGTTCAACCAATCATAAACGAAATGGAAAGTGACAATTAAAGAAATGTCGGGGTTTTTGTCTACTTTTATAAGCCAGTGCACTTCATGACAATCACTAGATTGAAACGGAGAATAAAAGCATCGAGTAAATAGTAAATTTATTTTAAAAAAGGAAGCAAAATATAATTGCCTCGGGGAGAAGTGTAGCCTTCTGAAGCTATAGGAAATTACAAGGGCGATACTTAAATTCTTGATTTTCAACCACATAGCCGATTTCTCGAAGCATAAGTAATACGAGTTCAAAAAGTCAAAAATTAGAAGTTAAGGTGAAAGTTAACCCGAAATAAAAATGTATAACATAATGCGATTTAAAAATAATAATGTGTGCGTTTTCACCTGACAATCGAAAAAAATTATATTTACCATTAAAATATCATAATATCAACGTTTTATTTTACCCAAGGTAGCCACTTCAGTGACGAACACTGCTCTTCCAGTTCCCTTCTTCTACTCCACTCTATGTATGCCGAGCGTCTGGCTAGAAGGCAGTAGGTTCCATTTTTTTATAATGTAAACTCCGGCCGGGGTTCGAACCCACGACCTCCCGTGCATGAAACGGACGGTCTACCACTAAGCCATATCCCCGGTATTCATGTATGGTACGTCAGCAGAACGAAGGACAGCAGAAAGGGCAAAGGGGCAGACATTAAGAAATCCGGCATTCCGTTCCACTCGTTCCAGACGACAAGCGAAAATAAGGACGCGTTCCACCTCAACAAAAAACAGAAGAAACGCTTCCCGTTCCGGTTTACAAGCGACAAGGAGAAATGTTCTAGCTGAAGAAAAAAAATGTAAGAAAATGTGTCCTTGACAAGCAGAAATACAGACAAATGAAGTTAACCCTGTTTTACCCATTCACAGCTTGAACCTGTTATACCGTGTTGAGGCTATGGAGATAACATTACCTCGTAGTCAATCCGTTCCAATTGATTTGCTAAAAAAAAATGAGAAGAGGGAATGTATTTTTAATATTTCTTTTTGCTCAGCTAGAACGCATCCCCGCATCGCTTGTAAAGCGGAACAGGAAACCTTTTCTTCCAATTTCGTCAGTGGAACGCTTCCGCCCCTATCAATATAACTGGAACATATTAAGATTCCTTTCTGTCCCCTTCTTTTTGGCCTGAACGATGCTTCCCTTTTACTCGTGACTCGTGATCGGATAATGTTCTCCCCGAAGGGGGGGGGGGGCACAAACATCTGATCCTTGTTTCATACAACTTTTCCAAATTGTCCAGTTTATGAGTGAAAGGGAAGATGCGTTCAGGTTGAGAAAGGAGGAAATGAATGTGTCTAATGTTCCAGTGATAGTGATAAAAAGGAAGTGTTCCACTGACGAAATCATAGTCAATCCGTTCCAAGTGATTAGTTAAGAAAACAAAGAGGGAGTGTTTTTCTATCTTCTGTTCAACGGAAAATCTCCTCCCCGAAGGAGAGAGTGGGATTCAAATCATGAGCGAAAACGAAGATGCGTTCACGCTAAGAAAAGAGGAAATAAATGTGTCTTATGTTCCAGTATTATAGTGATAAGACGGAAGCGTTCCGCTGACTGGCTTAAGAAATCGGAAGAAAATGCCTCCCGTTCCGGTTAACAAGTAGTCTTTTGACAAGCCTGTCTCGTCTGAACTGAGTTGAATGCAAGGAACGACTGGACAGCGCGACTACAATGCACACTCTCTTGGCGAGGGGATCGCACGTGAATTCATCATTTGCCAGATAGCCTCCATCAGGCGTTCAGTCGTTCCTGATCTTGCATGCAGCGCAGCCATTGCTTGCTTGAGACACGAAGCCTTGTTAAAGGCTAGTTAACAAGCGATGCGGGGATGCGTTCTAGCTGAGGAATGTTAAAGAAAGTGTTTCTTGTTCCAGTTTACAGGCAAAACCATAAGATAAAACATAATAAACACAAACAATCAATAATTCGTTGCAACTGATTTGCGAGAAAAAAATTCGTCGAAGGGAATAATTCACTCCGTTCTGCTGTAGGAGCGAGGGGTGAAGAAAACAGCGCACAGTTATTTCATATTATTTACGTATTATGTTTTATGTTTGATTTCATTTTCAACCAAATGGGGATGTAGCCTGTTTGGCGGACCCCTCTCAAACATAAACACCTGGATGGTCAGGACTTGGACATAGGGACGGTTAGGCCTAATGTTCACGGCGATAATGGCTTTACCAACAATAACAGCCAGTTGGTAGGTGAAGTTAAAAAGGAAGGACATTAGGGGTAACATAATTTCATGAGATTCGTGAAATATTATCATTATGACGAGTATTATGTCGATCCGATCGTGTTCATGATCCGACATACTTAGGCCTAGGATTCTTTGTGTGGAGACCAAAATAGAAGAAAAAAATGAAAGTGCGACGACCTTCGGTACATATCATAGAATTCATAATTACATATTAATGTTTGTAAACCTACATGTATATAAGATGGGGCTCAGCCCATATACCCCTCCCCCTTCTCCCTTAAAGGGTACCACCACCCAAAAATGATATTGTTATAAATGGAAGGTAATATCTTTGGTAGTCCATTCCATCAACAAGTTCAAATAATAATGGTTCCGTAAGTGGTGGTAATTAATTGCATTGTTTATGCATTACACAACCCTTTGCAAAATGTTGGGTATCTATTTGATATCACAAAACGGTACAAAAACATATAATTATGTGCTGTTCTTTGCCTGGGGGTCCCCTTTAACACAGGCAGATCACCAATACCTTCATCGAGACGTTTGGTCTTCTTTTACGAAATGAGACTAAAAATGGAAATGGTTTCTGAACTACTATAGAAAGCGACCACTCGACGATGTAATCGCATTAGTTACGGGGGCAGGCTTTGGCTCACACATTATAATGCATTTTTCCAACCGTAAAAATAAATGGGCGGGACTAAGGGCACAATGGGTGACATCAACCTTCTTTCGAACAATAATATCATAATCTATATTTTGTTATCAGCTTTTCGTGGTATGAAAACGTATTCCGTCAACTGTAAAAAATCGATCATTATTATGCTATATCATGGATGAGAACGATTTACAGAGAGGCTGTTTTATGTTATTGCAAACAAATAATGGAATTATGATATCACTATTATCAAATTTTCTTTGAAAATGGAAAACTGTTTTCGTATATAGGAAGGAAGGTCAACGACAGGTTATTATCAAACTCCGGAAATTGTTAAAGTAAACTTTTTACAAACTCGATGCCCTTTTTCATACAATGACAATGACAATGACAATGACAATGACAAAAAAAAAAAAATATTGAAGTAGTTTTTCTGGTGAATGTAAATTTGACTCCTTTTCAAGTAGCCGAAGAAGGGTGTATTTTTACCGCAAAATCAAGAAAATGATAGTTGAACGTCCCATTTCCCACGGTGGCGTGACCGTGTCTGGTCCTTAACAGTAGGTTACATCTACCCCTTGGTATAGACCGAAAAATCAGTCTTTCTAGTAACTTTGTTGACATGTGCAACACGAGATGAATGGTTGATTCAATGTATATTGTTGTTATCTGAGATATGTCTACTGGGTATTGTGTGAAAATTTCAAGTTAAATGGACATTATATGGCTGAGAAATGAGCAAAAATGCAAAGTGATGTTCACTAACTCATTGCACTCACATTGTACACGGTTTTCGTGGTCCAGTGGATAGTTTAACACCTGAACACTTCAATCGTTAATATCTTTTTACCGAAAGGGAAATTCGAAAAACCGAAATCTGTCCCATGCTTTTTTTGTTAATACAAACACAACAATGTATGAGATTTTGAGGATTTGGACAATGTTACTAAGTCCCTTTAAAGAGAACCCCACAGTGAGTTGGTAATTCCTGACTTAATCACTACCCCTGGGTTAAATTGTGTCATTTGACATTATTGTAGTCATCCATGGACTGGATGTAACGATATATCAGTGATAATACCTGCAGGGTATGGGATGGACGAATTTATAACACCCCCCCCCCCCCCCCCCCCCGCCCCCTGAACAATATGTATTACTAACAGATCCGTACGCCAGCCTTCTAGTTTTGTAGCGGCTGAGTTCTGGCATTGTCTTTCATCCCCATCTTGACCTTTATAGAATGATGTGTCCGTCCTGACAGCATTGGAATAACATGTAATGCTTGCCAGCGCACCCCCCCCCCCCCCCCCTCCTCCCCGGCCCCTTTCACAAACACAGCAC